>PNEQ01027106.1:0-114785 GCA_003012365.1 Medauroidea extradentata
TATTTTGTATTCAGAGTACCTGCCATTGTAGTATAGTAAATGACCGTTTAACCATAACTGTCTCTTAGTCCTTTAACCCTAAATAACATCTAAATAAACCCACAGTGTAGCTACCATCTGAGTGAAAGCCCCCAAAATAATAATAACTTAGGAACCCCCAATATAATAACGATTTACAAAATAAAATCATTTTGTAACAATGTGTACTGCTTGTCAGCAAAGGTATTCAGGGATACTGTGTTAATTCTTCGTGCCTTCTTGCAACACCCATCCATCAACAATCAGGCCAGTTGCACATTAACTTGCTGGAGCTAATACAGTGATTCCACTCACCACATCTTTCCTTGGCAGGCAAAAGAGCCAACATCACATTTTACAAACGTTTGAGTAAAAAGAAAAAAAAAACTGCTAAGAAATTCAATTGAAATCAAATTCCAAAAACCAGTAGTTTATATCTTTGGTTTCTCTCTAGCTTAAGGGTCAGTAAATTGGTTTATGAACTAATATTAAAAAAACTGAGACGCTAGCTCTTTTGCCTTCCAAGGGACGACATGATGCAGCTTTTGTGAGTTTGTCACAGACAAAAACGTAAAGGAGAGGGCGATTTCAGTGATTATTTTGCTAATTTCTGCTCTGTTAATGGATTACTAGTTTCTCATTTTACTAACCGTCCAACAAGAAATTGGAAATAACCTCGTGCAGAAGTGCATTACTTTCTTTCCATCATGCTCATTTACATAAATATACCAGAAATACACATATTAAGGATATTTTTTGTGTAAAATGTTCTGCATCCCACACAAATCATTAACTTAAAACAGTCAACACGATGAATTTAGCTAGTATCCTTGCTCTATTACCATAACTTTTCCATGATCGCTAGACTCATGCTGCAATGTTATGGCAGTTTTTGTAGAAGCTAATTTCTGTACCTGGGGTTGATAGGAGTAATGTGAATGTTCCACTTGTAGGTACCATGTGTACCCTGAAATGATACTATGACAAATTTATGTTATCAAATCTTAATATTAATTTAATCATTACAAAAACACTTTGCCAGTAGGTGATAATAATACTCTTTAAAAATATTTTGTTAGCTATGCAAAGTTAAAACAAAAATGCATTTTCAGTAACCTGGCAATCTACAGGATGATAAAATAATTGTAATAAATTAATATATAGAATTACGTTGAAAGGTAGATGCCATAGGAATGAAATGATAATGCAGAAGGGTTCTCACCACTTTTTCTTGAGCCACAAAAAGCATAAATGCAGAGCAAGACTCAGTTTGTCAGTCAGTGCGATGTACATTTTTACCAGCCAGTAAATTAGCAGAGAAAATAATTTGTAGAAAAAAATATAAATTTTCATGGTGGTAAAATAATTTGTAGCCAGTAAATTAGCAGAGAAAGTAATTTGTAGAAAAAAATATAAATTTTCATGGTGGTAAAATAATTTGTTGTAAAAATTAAAACTCCTATTGAAAGGTTGACGTTGTAGGAATAAAATGATGGCACAGAAAAATCATATTGCCACTCATAAAGTAAAAAAAAAAAAAAGGATAAACCATTTTTACGGAGTTGGATCTAAATTTTATTGGCCTTATAACTTAAGGAAAATAAAAATTAAATATATTTTCTTTATCATAAATCTGCAGCTTGTCATGTGCGACTAAAGTTTGGAAGACTTGTTATTCTGTGAGCTTGACTATGTTTACATTACTCCGACTACTACATAAACATGTTTTTCCATAACTTTCGGGCCATAAATGGTTAATTTGTGTCTGTGTGAGTCCTAGTAATTCTTGGTAAATATGGTTCAACTGCTTATAATTGGCAAGGGCACGAGAAATCACAGGTACGTATGTCAACTGCACTATTCCATTCACTGTATTTTTCCATTCCCAAGCATCCCTATCATCAATTTTCACAAACAAAATGTCTTAAGTTTAAGTTAAGCAGGTCAAAATATAGTAGTACAGCTATTTTAGCAGTGGCAAACTAGGGCAGATGTCTTTAAAATGTTTGTGATTATTATCTTGAAAACATATTTTATATGAAGTAGTTTTCAACTTAACTTCAGTTCGGTATCACTTCAAATATAATACACGATTAAACAAGCATTCAGAAAACTATGTAAACTCTCACAAATCCGAGGGTCTCTGGGATTTGTGACTTTTGGATTTCTGAAAACCACGGATTTCGAAATACTGTATTTTCACATAACAAAAATCTGCAAAATTAAAAAAAAAAGTTTTATATACTGTTAGTCACCGATTTACGTCGTCCAGATTGACGTCGTCCCCGACGTAAATTCAGGACTTACAGGTATAAGCCAACACTGTTTAAAGTAAAATAATTTATAAAAAAAAGGCACCTCAAACACGTTTGGCAACACTGGCTGGATGGCTCTGGGCACGGGCAGCCGGCTGCGAGCCGTCAAATCGTAAACAACTTGCCATTGTCACAGAGGAACAGAAACAACAATTACTATTTCCTTCCCCGCCCATGTGCCGGCGAAGTAAACTACAGTGCACATGGCAATACCTTAAATTTTACTTACCAGCAATCATTGATTATTTGAAACAAGGCACGAAAAAATAAACATTTAACACTTTATGCACAAATTAGTAATAATTGTACACTTTTATGTCAAACAGCTTGCACACACATTAAACTAAGGAAACACAAAAAGTAGACTTTAATTATTTCTAGAGTTGCAATTAACAGTACACGAGGTTGAAGCAGTTGGCTCACTCTGTTGCTGTGTCGATAGTCCCACCATGTGAGTGCGGATGTCTGACTGTTTGATGGCCTGAATTCTTTTGTGAAGGAAGGTAGAATGCAGGTTATGGCGTTTTATTACCTCCGACACAGGGTAACAGTCTTTTTTCCTTTCTGAAAATGTCATTAGCATGTCCCAAGCAGCAGAAGTCCCACTCCACGTAACATCTGCTTCGCCACTATCGTTATCTTCATTGCCACTACTTTTTTTTACCGTTTTAACGAAAACCATTTGTACAGTCCACTGTCCAAATCCTGTAGTTTGGGCGTGTGGAGTGTTTTCCGATCATGAAATCCTTTCTCCGAATCGCTGTTCAACATAAACATTTTAAGTTTGTCGCTACTCTTTTTAATGGCGTACATAGTTGTCTCGCCGATTCGCCGATGCCATTCTCTTCCTTGATTGCAGAAACCTTTACAACACGCTATAATTTCTTGCAAATCTCAAACTTTTGTTTGAGTGTTAACGTTAGGTGCTTCTTTTTTCCTACCGGCACCATTCTCACAACAGACAACAGTAACAAATACCGGGAGCAGTGTCTGAGCACGTCTTATCGATTTGTTGTGTTCCGGGAAGACACGTTGACCTTGGGCTTGCCGCATCTGCTGCTACTAGTACCGTTAGATGCTTGCTACTGTAGCAGCGCGGCAAAGTGCAGCACAAACTCGAAGAAGCTAGGTGCAGTGCAGCACAGCACAGCGTGTTGCAATAATCAAAGCAAACATTGCTTTGAGAAAACCACGGATTTTTGAGTACCACGTATTCTCGAACTACGGACTGGCGAGAGTTTACTGTATGTTGATAGTTTCTTATATGAAGAAAGTTAAATGTGTATTACTAATAATTGGTTTCTGCTTGTATTTCATTCCAAAATAGTTAAATGTGATATACTGTTTGTTTTGTTACAAGCTATAGGCCTGTAACATGTATGATTACAATTACAAAACTGTGAAACACGTAAATAAATGCATGCACTTTCCTCCTCATTGCATTCAAAAACCAATACAAAAATTGTCACAATTTTTAACCTTAGACAAAATTGTTTAAATTTTTTATTCTATTTATTTTTAGTAATTAATTAAGAAATTCAGACAGGAAATAAGTGCTGGTTGTTTAATGTTAAGGCATTCCAAATACAAAGTTAGGTAGTTGTAAAATGTAACAACTCACATTTCTATAACTTAAAATATTTTATAGTTGTGTTAATATATATTCTATTTTGATACATCTGAGTATGTGATAAAATTACAATATTTCTTATGCAGTGTACAATGCCTTGTGCATACAACACTTTGTCACAAAACTAGCTCACACCATCTTTCTGTGAGGTTATGAACTGTGGCATTGGTCATAAACAGAAGGTGAGTTGACCATGAAAAGCGTGTAAAAACTGGATATATCGCTTTGCATGTGTATGTTAAATTGTACAGTCATGAGGAGTCTGTACGTGATTCGGGATAAAGTGAGAACTTTTGAAAAGCTAGTCACTTATTATTTATAGTTTCCTGCCACATTTGAATGTAAACAAAGCAACATACTTAACAATTAAAGTATGTAGATTGTATCAATCAGTAATGTGTTTTAATTGTTGTTATAGACATGATGGTCTTCAAAAGTGCTCAGTTTATAGTGAACAGACTATAAATAGGTTGATAAAAATTTTATAAGTGATATTATACACTGTATGTTGTTTTCAGTCTTTATTGATTCAGGATTATTGAATTTAATGTGAATATATGTGGACGTACAATTAATAGTTCACTGCCAACTATTTAAACAGTGAGGCAACTATTGTTACTGTTGATTTATATGCAGTGATAGGCAGCAATTTTTTTTTCAGTTTGATTCCAAAAATACATACTTTATTGCGAACCGCCTGTACATAAGTACAATAGACATTTAGTGGTTAGTTTCGTAGATAACCCTGGTTTTTCTATATTGAAAAATACTGATGATTTCCCGTGCAAAATTTCGTTAAAAACTTTGTTTGAAAAATATTTACCAATTTTGTCCATTTTAAATACATATTAGGTCAACATTATCAAGAAATGAATAGTTTTTAAGTACAACTGTAACACCTTCATCCATTTTTTATACATATTGGGTCAAGATTATCTAAATACGAGTAGTTTTAAGTACAACTGTGACACCTTACAGTAAAATTGTGGCATAATGAGTTTGGGTTGCTAAAGATAAAACTTCTCAAGATAATATACACTGATGTAACAAACTCTACTACGAATTTCACCTCGCATTGCAAAACCAGAACCTCATCGTTATTCAATTTTCTGAATTACATACTCTAAAACGTCACCACCATCAAAATCTTGCTGTCTATAAAATTCAGCAAGATGAACTAAGTACTTATCAAGGTAGGAAACTGAAGTGAACTACAAATTCCAGCAGGTGAGAACAGGTGATGGGAACAGCTTTAGTTCAACAGAAGGTGTCCCTTTGCCTTCACTACACATTTGTTTAACATGGTTAGTTCTGTGGACCAGACATTTTCAACTAAATTTAGTTTGTGCGCCCAGCTCTGAATGTGCAACATGTTTTCACACACTAATACTTTTCAACAATCCTGCGCATGGCTTAATGTATTTTGCGGAATCTGATACAAATGTGCAAACATTTTCATACTTCACATCATTTTCGTTAACGTTTCAACCACTACTGCTCGTGATCATTCTGTTGAATTAGTATTTATGAGGACTTTCACTCCAGCAACCAGCAATTTGCAGTCTCCACTAGCCTGAGAACTATAAACAAAGTGACAAAAACATACTCTGCTTTTCTCTTAGTAGTCTAGTCACGCAGTACAACTACTTGTTAGTCCTTAACTGCCTGTTTTACATTCTCTTCTTCTTGTATCCTCAAAGAATGCAGGTAATATGTGCGTAAAGTATGTGCCACAGGAAGACGACCTGAACCTGCAATGAAACGTCACATTCCCATTATTTTCAAAAATTATACTGTGGTTGATAAAACTAGAGAACCATACACATTTATGAAGACCTTTTCTAGAAGTGTAACTGATATTTTTCACATACATGTAGTTGTTTTTTAATTTGGTTATTTTAAAAATATAAGTGAATTATTATTAACAAGCTTAATATCATGAAGCTATTCTCTGCCCATCATTAGAAATTTAAATATTTAAAAAATAATTCTTACTTGATTTCAAGTGTTTCATATTTGTGGCACACTGAGAAAACTGTACTGTTGTAGGTACCCTAACTTCTGTTAAAATATGAGGAACACTCCAGATTGGATGGCAGCAATATCCGAATTATTCCTACAACGTTGTGTTCTGTAGAAATTAGATAGTTCTTTGTACCATACGCAGTCACATAGTCTTAGATCTACTCAACAAATGGTTGATGGAACAGTTCACAGATAATTCTGCCTGCCAAATTAGACTGTGTGCACTATTTTAACAGAATGTAGGGCACGTACAATAGCAGTACTTTTTTTCAGTGTGAATGAAGAAATTTTTTTTTTAAATAGTTTGAGTTAGAAGAAAATAAAGAAAAATCCTGGAACACAAAGCTTACTTTTCTTAAACATGTTACATACCTTTCACATTTTCATTCAGCCATTCTTTATGGCTGGATGGTCAAGTTTTACTAGTGGTATGTTCGCTATAACAAATCCGCGAACTGTGTCCTCTGCTGATTTTATTTTCTCGTCCTTAGCTTTTTTTGTGAAGAGAGACATTTTCTTCTAACATAATTTGATGCCTAGTTCCAGAACCCGTTGCCTGGCACCTATCTTTGTTAACCTTAACGCCCAAAATTTGCAATGTTTTTCACACGTGTCCTTTCTTATCCAATCAACCATTACATTACAAAACAAACACATCACAACATGTTTTTCTTTATTGAACATGTAAAATCCTTCTCCCACATACTCTTGTAACCTTTCAAAAACACAACTTAGGCAATTTGTATGCTTCAGTCACGATGCCATGCTAAATGGACCAATGAAAAACACTTCTTTTCAAGTCCTGGAAATGAAAACATTAAAGGAAAACGATCATAGAAAGACGCAGATATACACATACATCTACTCGGAAATGTAGAAGAACTAGTGTCGCTAGATACGTGACACATCAAACTAAATTCATAGAGCATTTTGGTACTAATTCAATGTTTGATATTTCATGATAATTACCAAAACCATCTGCAATCGGTTGGTGTGCAGCTGAAGTGTTGGGGTCAATGCCATGTACTCTATGGGTATGGCAGGAAAACGAAACAGTCAAGTTGGCATCACATGCAATATCACTTTTTACTGTAACGGATGTTTAGTGCGTTCTTTAGATGATTCAAAAAAAATTTTTTTCATAGAAAAAAGTAAATTTCTTGCAAATATCACAATTGCGTCACATTTTGTGAAACACTATTGATTTCGAGCAACATAGCAAATTTTATCTTAACAAAATGCAGTATATGAACCTCTAACCACTACCAAGTGGGGTTATTTGTTTTACTCGTGCATGTGCAAGTGACTCTTTTAAAATTTCGCGATTTTGCCATTAAAGAAATTTTACTACCTCTAATTGTAATGAATACATACTGTTGGTTTTGAAAATTTTGTGTCAACTTCTATATTATGTATACTGCATATTATTTTGCTAAAGAAAACAGAGCATGTTAAGAAAATTGTTTGGTAAATTTTTGTTGGGTCCTCTTTAGATTTTTGTCTCAGTCTAGATCTGGGTAGGCAACCAGGAAACATTGTTGATCGACTAGGAAGTCTCACATACTGAAAAGATCTACTGTTCTGCCTTTTCAAATAACATTCCCCTCCCCATACACACTCATAATTGACACACACAAAATAAGTCTTATACGTAATTGTTTTATTTATATTAGTTGTAAAATTTTGGCTTGGTGTATATATACACATGTGCACATGTACATGGCACACATGCACATACTCATGCATGCGCACACACACATACGCATGCATGCTCGCACATGCGCACACACACACAGTATATGTGTATACACACACACACACAATTATGGAAGTAACAGATTAAAAATAATCTTGTTGGTTTTTATATGAAACACTGATGATTACAATAACATTGAAAAGTCTTACTCATTGTGAAACTTGGTAGGAATTTTAAACGTAATAGTAAACGTGTTTGCAAGGCCAACAACTGTCATGTGGAATTCAGAAAACTATAAACACGTTGTTCTGTGATACTTTGAGTTAACATTTGTGAGCACAATTACGGTCATGAGATGTGATTTCAAGATTCTGGTTTTACATAAATAACAGTGTTTATTTGCAATTATTTGATTGTAGTACCTATACGCCTCAATCGAGGTGTTGTGCTACTTACACTGCACATAATAAAAGTATAATATTATTAATTCGTCACTTGACATTTTTTAGATTATCAGCAATTAATAATAGTTTACGAACAACATTATATTTGCCACATTCTGATACTCACTGTTTTCACTGGTCTGTGATTTAAGTAATGTCGGTTATTGTTTCGTTACTGTTGGCGAGCACTGATGGTCACTGAAGAATGTTCATGGCTGACTCCTCGTGCGAGGCTACGGTGACTACCTATTCAACTGGAGCTTGGGAGGACGTGTAGCGTCGGTGAAAACCGACATTGGCGAGAGATTCAAAACGTCTGTCCACTAGAAACTCTTATAAACATTAAAATCATCATGGTGACAAATAAGGATGTATTTAATGTACATAAAATATGTATTGAAAATGTTTTTCTAAAGTAGCCATTGAAAAATTCCGTTAAATTTAATTGATATTTTTCTCAGAAGAATATTATTGGATCATTGTGTGAAATGTAATTATTCTTTTAAGAATGCAAGCTTTTAAGTAGGTTAGGCATTTATGTTTGCTAGTTATAGGTATTCATATTCGTGCATTATTTTTCTCTTATTTACATGATCATCAATGCCATTTTTTTCAGAAACTCTCCACTGACATTTACAAAATTATTGCTAATTATTGATGGGATTCTGTTATTGCTGATGAACACTGATAGACAGTGAAATCAGTGCTAACCAGCAGTATCAGAATGTAGTGATTATTCACATAACTTATCTTCTGATGTTATGTTCCGAACTTTGTTTTGACACTGACGTTGGCCAACATATTTGCACTCGCTTGTAAAAATTCTGTAATCATGTTGTCTTTTAAAAATACCTTAGTGTGCAGTAATTTTTGTTACAAATTTATAGGCAGAATGTGTGTTGT
The DNA here is from genome assembly GCA_003012365.1 of Medauroidea extradentata. NCBI lineage: Eukaryota > Metazoa > Arthropoda > Insecta > Phasmatodea > Phasmatidae > Medauroidea > Medauroidea extradentata. The sequence continues at coordinate 9,031 of PNEQ01027106.1, forward strand.
ATATTTGGTTTTTAATGCATTTTCTGCTATTATAAATTTGTTTTCTGTTAGCACATGTAGAAAATGTAGAAATGTAGCCACATATCTGTGATATTAGCTAACAGATGTGAATCAAGATGACTGCACTGTTGAGCAGAATGCTGTGTTTGTTTATTGTTTTGGTAGGTAATAAAGACCATCGCGTTAGATAACACCAATTTTTGTTTGCAATGACGGCAAGATCTTTACTATTATTTTTGTGGATGGTAACTTTCTTTCATGAACGATGAGATTATTTTCTGTTCATCAATCAACTAACTGAGGTTAGGCTCATTCGTGATTGTTTACACTTTCCTAAAGAGTAGATAGTGGCAAAATCAGTTGATTTTCAATTATGCTTGCGATCTACTAAATATATTGGGATCTACCAGTTGATCACGATTGACACGTTGTTGACCCCTGGTCTGGATATTTGTAATTTCACTATGCCTTTGCCTTGATCTTATTTTTAGTTTGTTTTATTTGCCTAGGAAATAATAACCTATTTTTCTTTTTCTAATTGTTTTTTTCTACTAACTAAAAAAACTAATTGTCTCACACCAAATGTATTAACACTTCAGTTCAGCTGCAAAACATTTTCAGTCGAGCCATTCAACATGATTTAAACCCCCACCTCTTTTTCCCCAACTGTTTCCTTTTCCCCAAAGCAACAAAGTATGCACACAAAATTTACGTTTTAGGAATGTGAAAAAAAATTGGACGAACTGTAAATAAAGAAAATAATTCTGGCTAAAATTACATTATGCCTTCTTCATAGCTGGCAGATATCAACAACTTAAAATTTGAAAAATCTGAGTACTGTTAAAAACTGATCAACTGCCATTCAATTAGCTTGACTAATTCAAATACTGTATGTACCCTTTGAATAAGTTTTGAAAGAGTGTTTTCCACTTTTATTGTTTACATGATTTGTGTGTGCAATGCTTAAATATTCATAACCAGGTCATAAATGTTTCATTGTCTTAAACAGTTTAAAAAAAGAAAATAAACTAATTAACCTAATTAGTTTCCATAAACATGTGTCAACAGCATGTAAACTTGGATACATCAATATTATTAACTGCCAATAAAAACGTGCATTAAGTATTTTGTTGCTTGCATAAGGTGGCGACACTGTGGAGAAATATGGACATGTGTGCTGTTACATTGAGAACCAGGCAACATACTGGGGAAAACTTTTGAAATTTTCTGAGTCTCTCTTTTTTCACACACCTTTTCCTTGTGTTAGTACTTTGATAACCGTTGCATAAAATAATTGGAGATTTCAGTCCTGAAGATGATAGGTTACATCCTAATAGTTGCAAGTGTGCAACTGCAATTATTATAGTTTAAAATTTCCCAGAAACATAACTGTACTAATTTGCTGCAGGTGGAAAAAAACAGTTGTTCGAATGAGCTAATCTGCAAAAATGTATGAAGGATAATTCAGCAATGTTATGTGTAGGGAAACTAGTATTTTGATGGACTAAATATTTTTTAATTAAGATTAACACTAATGGTAATTAAAACACACTCAGATAAATTTCTGCTATTTACTGATGATGCTGATGATCGTTGTTATACCCGAAGGCATATTTACAACCACAGAGGGTGCCGGGTGATGCAGATCACGACATCCTCTGAGGCTGACTAGGCGAGTTGATTCTTCGGTGGTGCACCCCTGCCTTCTGCTGTATGTGGATGAAAGGTCAACACAACACCTAGTCTTGAACCCAGAGAGTCAGCGGTAAATATTGACCTCCCCAGCTGGGAATCGAATCTGGGACCCTTGACTCACCAGCCAGGAGTTCTAACCACTGAACCAAGCTGTCAGACTTGCTATTTAACGATTGGAGTTCTTTTTTTTTTGGCACACATGCATAATAAGCTGATATTTGTTGAGATATTAGTTTCATCAGTGTACAGATAAATTTGTGTTACTGGTTTGTAAAAATTTAATACGAGTCTTTGAGTTTGGATACACACGTCTGCGCTGGATGAGAGAAATGACTGCTGTAGGAACAGAAGTTTATCTTATCTGTTAAAAGTGGCATCATCCTCTAGACACATTCTGCTCAGCACCGAATGACAAGAAATCTTTAGGTAGGAAGAGCCCTTATACATGGTTGGAAAAATTTCTAGGTAGCACACACATAGGCAGTTTGGGATAAAGTGAGCACGTTTGAAAGGCTGGTTACTTTTTCCCCTTTCAAATAATTTGTATATTCCTGCCATTATTTTACATAAACTAATCACCTTAAAGGAACAATTAAAATACATAGATAGTAGTGACGTCAAAAGTCAGTCTGAGGACACAATAAAAATTATATTTTAATAGTTATTCTAGACAAGATAGGCTTCAAAAGTGTTCCCTTTAGTGTCTCCTTCATGTCTTAGAGCTATATTTCAGACTGTTGTATCTCAAAATATAATAACTGTGTATCATCAAAACTACAACAAAGACTCCTGTGAAATTTTTTTTCACATTTCATAATAATATAATGTGGCAGCTGTTGGCTAGTGGTTAAAGTACTTACCTCCCACATAGGCGATCCGGGTTTGATTCCTGGTGGGAATTTTCGTATGTGCAAATTGTGCCGGATAATATCATTGGTGTGTTTTCATAGGGATTTCCTGTTTTCTCTGCCTCTTCAATTCAGTGCTGCTCAATTCCCACCTCATGTCACCCCCTTACCAGCAATGTAGTGACTTCATTTTGTAGCTGCAGGTCATTGAAAATGAAGCAAATCTTCCTTACCTTGTTTTAAGACACTTTACGACCAGATATTTGCATTGTAAATTTGTGGCATGGAAAAGGGATAGGAAGTGTGCAGCGGTTGTAAAATAAGAAGAGTGCTTTTTTTTTTTACAAATGTGAAAGCATTCGCTGTGTTTTGTGTTCAAGAAAAGTAGGCAGCCAGAATTTAAAAAATTTCATTATTGTGCTTAAGGTTACCTGTATTACTGTTTTAAATGACATCACTGTTATATCAGTTGTCTTTATCACCATAACACCACATTAATTGCATTTTAAAAAACACCACAAAATACTGTATTTTCCCATATGTCACATGCACACTTTTTCTATTACACAAAACTGGAAAGTTGTGGTGTTTGTTACACACATGTCTGTGGGGAGAAAGGGGGACGAAGAAATTAATTGTTCTGTAAATTACGGTAAAACAGAGCTACAAATAAAATTGATGGCAATTGATGAAGTCCAGCCGCTACGGGACATAACATCTATTCCACTCTACAGCTCACGTGCGACAGGCTGAGAAGTATTAAAGTTGTCCTGCTGGCCATTGGCTACGTTCGACATTCTGGTTTAGCTTTCCACGTGCGTAGAATTAGTGTAGCTAGATAAGTGAAGAAATGTTATGAAATTATTTATCAATAACAATTATATTTCTCATTACTGTAAACGTATATTACATTACTGAGAACTTGAACACTACACTGTTAGCCATTTTTTGATAAAGTTAGCAGTTTTGAAGGCCCTTCCAAGGGGCTTCAGCTGCCAATAATTATATTTCATTGCTGTCTCAGACATTACTGTTAGGAGTAATGAAATTCATACGTTGGATTTTTCAAATCACTTGGTTATTATTTACACTGACAAGAAGCAGAAAGTTTTGCTGAAAACAATATTTTTATTGTGAACAGACTGTAAAGAAATTTTAAAAGATGTCACAGCTTCTTAAACTAAATTAAAATATCTTACTATTTCAACTGAAAAGAAATAATAATAATAAAAATTTTATTTGCATGCATGTATCTGCAATCTATAAAACTGTTTCTGCTTTCAAAGTTAGTAAAAGTTGCTTTCCATGACATCACTGCACTTATGCTGGCCTTGTATTTTCAAATGTTGATGATAATGAATATCAACCTTATCTACGTAGCATGGCCCCTTTTTCTGTAGCTGTTGGAGGTGTCAGCAGGACTGACTTAACATTTCTGTGCCCGTACACATTACTCACTGCATTGTTTTGATGTGAGCAAGGCATGTGTGGCACTAGTTGGGTTCTGTGTTGAGAGAGGGTCAGATTATATCATGGCAGATGCCTCATATTCAGAATCCCAATTTTCACATTGCACCCACGTGAGAGTATGGCTCAAGAGGTGGTGCAGAAGTGTGCTGTATCCTGGTGTGGTCTTTTCTACATATTCAGTTTTGCCAATTCGTGTTTTGAAAATCTTCATTATGTTCACATAAAATATGCTAAATTACCTTCAAATATTAAAGAAAATATATCTAACTCATTAAAGCAGAATTGAATTTAAAATTATTAAAAAAAATTAAAGTTGATAAATTTGAAGTATGGTAATATTTTAATTATTTTTGCAAATTTTAGGTAATAATATAGTGTAATAATTCTGTATTTTCTTTACTTTAGTGACAAAATTTACAAGAGTGTTTGAACATTGAAGTGTAAAAATCTTATTTCTAAAACTCAATTACACTCTGCTAAAAATTCAGCTACCTGCCAAAATTAATATTTTTCTGCTAAATGCTTTTAAACTCTGCCAATTGAAGCAGATATTCACCGAAGTTGGTAACACTGTAGGGATGACATGGCACTGGTAGGGGCTGTTCTGGGCACGACGTACATCAGGTGATCCCTGTGTAGGTTTGAGTTTTTCTTTGTTAATGATGTACCATATAGTTGGTCTGTCTCACTTGCTTCATCAGCTGTATTGAGCCTGGTGCCATGCCCGCACAAAAGTCCTTTTGAATTAATGACAGTTATTGGTACTGCACGTATACCTGGCCTGTTGTGGGACATACTGGACTTGTAAGGATTCAGAAAACTGAGGAGCTGTAATTTCAGTGCAATTCATTTTTTTACTGATTTACCTGCCCTTCTGTTTCTTGCTATATAACTTGACACTGCACTATTTCAACACATGGGCCTGCGAGAAGTTGCCACTGGCCACCTAAGCCTTGTCCCTGGTGAGTCCAGTTACCACCACACCTGCTATCATTCCTGTGTGACTTTGTGTAGTTGCACGCTAGCCTTTTCTGTTCTTTCTTTTAGAGGTCTGCTGTACTGCTTAAAACCATTGGTGTAATTTCAAAGGAATAGGTTGATATTGTATTGGCCAGAGTAGGATTGTGTAAACAAACACATTGTGTAGTTTTCTGCCAGCATGTGCTATTCAGCTGACAGTCAAAACGTGGCAACAATTATGAAGTTATACAATTGCAATAACATTTAAATGTGTTGTGAATTTCTTTTGGTTGTTTTTAGTTCTCGGCCAAGTAATTTTTTTTTTCAAGGCTGGCTGCTAGAGTTTATAACAATTCGTCCATAATTAGACATACTAGTAAATCAAGAAATGAATTGCTCACTAGGCTACCAAAGATGCAAGATTCCATTAGAAATTGACCAAACTTCTTCTTTCTTGCTGATTATTAACAATTGTGGAGGGATAATGTTAATGGAAAATTACTTCAGATTATAGTAACGAATAGCCTACTCTATGTATGGTAAGTTAATACAATTATCAAATGGTTGAGGATTGTTTCTTGTATACCTAAGTATGCTCAAAGTTGTTGTTAACATTTAAGCACACCACAAAAAATAAACAAACATGTATGGGTAACTTCTACAGTATTTGTTATTTTATTTTTTATTCATACCCTACATCTACGAAGTTAAGATGAGTATCTTATTTTGTTATAAAAAATGTAAGTGTCATGAGCTAATGACAGCGTAAGCAAACAATCTTTAAACAATAATAAAATTATGCATTCAAGCTTTAATACTATCATTTTTCTTGTTGCTTTCAATTTGGCTCTGCAGTAGCTGATCATAAATTATTATAGTATGTTTTTTAAGTTTTAATATATTATAAAAAAATGTTTTGTGATACCTTCAAAATAAGAACAAAATGTATGTTATTGATATTATCATAGTCGTATCACTCACAATATTAAAAAAAAAAAAATGAAAATTTTTCAAGTGAACTACGTAGAAAAAATGTGCACTTTCATAACCTAAATGGGAATATATTGACATAAAATGTAAGTAATAGTAAACATGGGTGGGCCTCATAGCCCAGATTGACTTAAAATTATTTTGGTAATATACATCATTAAACAAGTAAGTTGTACTTGATGCCTGGGAAATACATGTAAGTTGTACGTCTTTTTATTTTGATGAAATGTTTAGGCCTACATCGTGCATATTATGGTGTTTTTCATCATTTATTTACAGAAAATGGCACGTGTTTGTGATTGTTGAAACAAACATACAAATTTATATTGACATTACAAAACACGTAAGAATGTTAAAAATATTTGCAAAAAGCTTCACAGAAAACTGGATGTTCACATGTGCTCGTGCAGTTGTACACTGACTGCTACTCTTCCTTACACACTGTTCAAGTTGTATTCTGGTCACCATTGTTTCATTATATCTGCCCAGCTGATGTGGGCTTGTCTGTAGTATGTGCTTTGCCGATGGTTCTTTTATTCATCTGGTACACATGAAAAATCATTTCCAGGATGTGTGAAACTATACCTTTCAACACACCTGTGGTGTCGTACATCCTCTTTATATGTGATGCAGTATGCCTATTCACTGTACTCACTGTATCACTCCTGCACTTGGCTCGGTTCCTCTGTTAGACTGGATCTCTCTTTCAGTGCCCTGTATACACCCTCTTTATGTATTTTTCTTCCCCAGTCTGTTCCCAGCCGTATAAATGCTAATGTTCTGAATGCTTCCTAGATCAGAGTGTTACATAAATAATTTCCTGTTAAAATGACATTAGATTTTTGAACTTAAACTAAATAAAATCCTTTTTGGAAAGTAATTTTTATATGTTTTGTGAATTATATGTTTGTTAATATAAGCATAATCAATTAATACTTAACTGTATAAAACTTAATTTAGTTACTCAGTAGTGATGATGCTAATAGCCATAAAAATTATGCAGTAAACTCAAATTATTTCTGTGTGTTCATGTTTTGCTTGCAATGTTGCAGCTAGATATGCATCACGGATACAAATGTGTAAACTAGTTTTTTGCACTACTATACCTAAAATTGTTTATTTAACCTGCTTAAAAATGTTACAATATTTAAAGTATATATTTTATTTGTAATATACTAGAAATATGTCATATTTGTGTTGTAATAGATGTGTAACTTTTTGAAATGTTCGATAGCCTTGTGCTTTATTGTTTGATTATGAAATCAAATAAATTCCATAAGCAATAAAATAATATAAATTATGTTACATACTAACGTGCTCTGTTTTGCACCTCACACTTATATTACTTAACTAAATGTTATTTCATTCTGCTCATCCACAGGGTTCAGCATATTACTAGTGAGTTATGTTAGTCCCTTTGTGGGCTGGCATAGCATGATATGAGCTTAGTGTTGTTAGGGATTTGGTGGTTCTATGTTACACTGTTAAGTGCCCGCATATAGTTTTTAAACAATCAAATGTTCCATTATTGTGCAATATGGGTTAATAATGTTGCCTGTTCTAAAAAAAAATTGGCATTCTTATTACTGTTGCTGCACAGATCTTTTGTTTGCATTGTCTCTCATCATTTCTGAGTTTACCTACTATGAACATTTCTGAAAATTCAATAAAACTACATTTTGTCTGGCCGTACTTAACTTCGTTCAGCCGAACAAATCTAATTTGAAGTAATGAAACCAATCTCACCCCAAGTAATTTGGCACTTATTATTCAATCACTAGTAACTGTGTCATGATAGTCCTTTGAGTTGTATTGCCAGATTTTTTATTCTCAAACTTTATTAAGTGGGTTATTGTACAGTTAAATTACAGTTATCAATAATGGCTCATTGAGCTATTGAGAATTGGTTGACCCTTGTGTCTGAAAATATGTCCTTTTAGTGGTTTATAGTTTCTGTTCAGCATTTTAAATTTTTCAATAAAATGAGATATTTTTTGATTTCAGATTGTGAAAATTTAATTCGAAATATGTTAGTAGTAGAGCCTGACAAAAGACTGGGAATAAAGCAAATTTTACATCATCGTTGGATGACTCAGGTAATTAAACGTTTTACTGAGCTTCATTTTTGTTTTAAACCTCAGATTATTTTATTTTTGTATCACCTTTTCCTGATATGTTTTTTATGCTTATACTGCACTAACATTAAATTAGAAAATGAAAAAATTTCATTCTTAACATACTGTTGATAAAAATTTGGACTTATGTAGAGAGGAAAAGTAAAATTAAACAGATAAACCCCAGGAAGCTGCTTTGGTCACAAAAACAAATACTTTTTTTTTTTTTGGATTGTTTTGCTAGAACATCAGATCTTAGCAGTATACACAAACCATTATCATTTTCATCGTTCATTACCTTAGAAAGTGTAAGAAAATATAAACTTAACAATCATTCAAGAAAGGATTCAGAAGTACTGCCATTGATTTGTAAATGAAAGTTACACTGGTTGATAAATGCCTTATCATCATCGTCTTGTGTCCTGGCAAAACAATGCTGTTCAAGGAAATGTGACAGTAATAAAAGGTGGTCCATGTAATCTTAGGTTTTTTTTTTTATCATATAAAATTTTCTACTACACCGATGGTGCTGTTGACAGTGGTGAGTTGTTACTTTACCACAGAAATTTCATGCCAACGTAGACTTTGTTATCAAAATAATTTGACATAAAATTACCAATTCAAGTTCAGTTTATAATGCATGGGACAGGGTTGAAACATGTCTGAAAAACAAGAAATATTGTCTGAAAAATTAGGGAAGTTGGATGTGATCAGCGAATATAAGAATAAGTAAAGAAAAAAGTGAAATGTTATAGAAAAATTTGTTCTTTAATTATGTGGCTTCTTTTAAATAAGCTATGTGTATTATGTAAAGTGTCAACTGAAAATACTGTACTGGTATAAGCATGTCACAACATTGTGTGCAGTTCTCTCAAACACCCCACAGTCAAGTTATTTGCATATATTTATTTACTAAATTTTTTTGTATATATTTTTTTATTAACTCTAACTAGGCTGGTCGGCTCTCAGCCCAAGGGCGAAATACTGTAGTGTGCCCCTCTTCCAGCAGGGAAATGAAAAAAATTTGTTCTAGGTCCTTAGTTACAGTAAGTACATTTTCCAGGTCAACATCAGGAAAGCTGGTACTGCAGGGGAGCAGCCCTGATATTATTTGCTCTGAGACTTCTCGCTCCTCTACTGTCCTGACTGGTATATGCTAGGTGACATCAGAACCTAATTCTTACTACTGTAACATCTATCATTAAATCTCTGGACAGTGGGCAGATTGTGACATTTTGCAATCCAAATTCTTTATGATTAAGCTAATGTATTTTGCTGGCATTCAGCTAATAGATCATTGCAAACAGCACATGCCACCCTTCTAGCAGGACTTGTGACCACTTCTATGATCAGCAACACATACACACAATAGTTGACTATCAGATAATATAACAATGTTTAAAATGGGCAGATTGCTGTGCAATAGTTGTGCATTGCCACACATGAGGCAGAGCTTAGGCTAAGTTATTTGTTGGGGAACATGACCTGTACTTAACATACAGAAACGGAGGTACATACACCATTGTGAGTAAATGTTGCTGAGTTGCAGAACATCCCACAGCTAAACAAGAAACAAGCGAAATAAAGTCGGTTTTAGCTGTTGTCAACATCAAACATATAACTCCTATACATTTTCAGAAAGAAGTTAGTCGTATCTAGAAAGACAACACAAACCCAAAAAATATTGAATAAAAACAACACAAATTAATTGAGGAATGATATATGCTCATCTTATCCAGAAAGACTCAAATAACTAATGAATAGTAATGAAATGAATTGAGGGGTATGAAAAATGGATGAGGGCAAAAATGACAACACAAGTGACAAGCGACTCGAATGGTGTGAACACAGACGACACAACAAAGAAAGTACACTTGGAAAGTAGCAGGCTTTCTTTGACAACAGACTGTTGCTGAAATGAAGTGTGTATTAATTAATGTGTGGTGTATGCACTGTGTTAAGATAATTTCCATGAATTAAGTTACTTACATAAACCTTTGTAAAGAATTATTAACTGTCGTTTATTTTAAAGAATGAACCCTTTTTATGTAACAAATTTATATGCATATGTATTCAGATATAAGTAAATTTATCCAGTTTCAACATAAACGAACAATTTGTTGATAACATAATGAACTCTAGTCTTTAGGTACTTCATTAACATTTTAGTTATTGTACATGCTGAATTACTTTCTCTACATGCCATGTAATTAACAGTGAGCTAACAAATAAAACCATAATTAAGTGGTGTAAACCTTTATTATATATATTTTATGCTTTGTTGCCATAAAGGAAATGTGTATAGTGAACACTCGATAACCCATATCTCGATAACCCAGACTTCGATGTCACTGATTTTGGATAACTCGGACAGAATTTCAAAAAACTAAATTAATTTTAATTAAGTGATTTTTTGGTTAATTGGCATACGAAAATCGTGTCTGCTTAATTTAAATCCGTCACATATTTTGAAACAGTATTATGCTTTATAACATAGGTGTTCATCGCTACTTTACTTTTCATAATCCCACCGTTAAATATCTGGCAAGTTCGTTGTGGTTAAATGTTGGTAGCGAGGCACGCAATTGGAGATGCAACTCAGCAAGCCGACCTCTCTTCTTTATCTTTCCTCCCTCTTCGCATGAGCCAGGCACGCATGTGCATCATAAACAAACATTTCAGTGTGATGCTTGTGAAATGGAGGGTAACTACAGGTCGCAATGGCACCTAAATGGGAATTTATTTCGTCCTGGTATGTGCAATGAATTCAGGATTGCAAAACAAATTGTTCCAGACATAAAAAAGAAAAATTAAACACCATTGCTGTGCATTGCAATTTAGGATAGGTGGCAAGAGGGTTTTACGGCCCTTTAAAGAGGTCTTAGGAGCTGATGAGGGTAAAGTGAGGTTAAAGAACACCACAAAATCCATGCCAGAGTTGGGATTCGAACTTAGGGCCTCTCGTACCGTAAACCGGCATCTAACTGACTATGCTACGGAGTCCGGCGCGGTATAAAAAAACTAGGGCTTAGTCAATTGGCTTGTTGGGGGGGAGGGTGGAGGCAAAAAGAGACTTTTGCCCCGGGTCTCGCGTTATAGAGGGCCTCACTTTTGAACAAGGAATATAAGTTATATGAGTTACAATTTAAAATGAATAGGCTTTTATTAAGTTCCCTTTAACCTTGATGGTTTCTGTGAAATCTCTTTTATGTGTAAAGTGTGTGTAAAGATGCCATTGATATACATTGCCGAAGTCAGAGCTATGACGGCACGGCCAACATGTACGAAAGTATGGAGGGAGGCTTACAAACACAAATTATCACTGCAACTAATAAAATGTACAGGAAGCTCAAATTTACATTGCCCCTAGCCTCATATTCAAATAAATTAGCCCTCGAAAAATACAATTTCTTGTAGGAAAATTTTGAAATGGTTTAATGATACAAATCTGAAGGAGATGGTGAACAGAAGGTATGTCAGTATAGGGCAAGAGGGGTTGTGATGCGAGGTGTAGAGCTGCAAGCCGCAAACTAACTAATTAAGCAGATTTCGGTTACATACAGTAATTTAGACACTTGTCTGATACGTAGAAATTCATGGTCTTAAGTGCATTGTTTTGATATTTGTTGTGCCTTACTTTTGGTTGTTTTTACTCTTATTTAACTCTGTACAATATCAAAAACATTTTATTGCTTTTTAATTTGACAGTTTGTGTAAGAATAAAGCTGTAATTTGCACGTTTTATGATTCAGTTTGTATGCATAAAATTACATTTTTAAAATCCATAGTGTTAAAATGTGTTCACACATATCTGTACTGTGATCCAGAAGGATTGTTTATTACAGTACAGTATCTACTTGTGCATAAGAGGAAAGTTATTTTTGGTTCTTCGAAACTTTGTAAGAGGGGAGCGTAACTATCAGGCTAGCAGCTATGCAACATGCTTATGTTAAGCTATTTTGCAATGTAAACATTTTGTGAGTGCGTGTGGTGAAGTGCAGTGTTTTTATTGCTGTTGTGTTGGACTGTACCGGTTGACTTTGGCTACTTGCGCTCGCTACCTGCCTAGCTTATATCCAACAATTATTTATCATCTCTCTCTCACACACGCTTACACATTAGCTGTCGCCAGCTAAACGAGATGTGGGAGAGAACTTTTATAGGGTAGAAGGGTGCCTTGGTGCGAGCTTCTAGCACAGAGATAAAATAAGGATCAGCCAAAAGTAGCACAAAAAAGTAAAATACATGTAAAAAAGAATCTGCCTCCACGTTACAAAGACAATTTCCCCACTACCACCATCCCGTAACTTCATACAGTACTTATATACAAAACAGGATATATTGCAGTGCCGCCATTCTTGCTTGTAGAAATGATAGCATACTGATTTCTTCATGTTTCTTGTAATTAATGACTGAGACCCCTCCTCCCCAGATGCCCCCCGATAGCATTGACAAATCTTAAATCTGATATCTTCCCCCCTTTTAATCTGAGTTATCGAGGGTTCACTGTACTTAAATTGTGAGGCCCACTAAGAAACATGTTGTTCATGTTCTGGAACATGAGGAAAAATCAGGGAAGTATCTAGGAAGTTTGAATTTGTCGAGGAAAGTCAGAGAAGGTAGAATTTTTCAGGGAAAGTCAGGGAAATTTGAATTTGACAGGGAAAGTCAGGGAATTAACTTTAAATCCTAGAAAATTCAAATTTCTTAGTGATAATAATTTTGATTAGAAATTTCACGCTCCAGTCTACCCTCACCCAGACTGTGGAAGCATTTTTTTTTTTCACATTGTAGTTTAGTGCATAATAATTCACGTTAGGATCAAATGGTGTATGAAAGACACTGCTTCAATCTTCATTTTTGATGTTATTCTAGTTTGCAAATAATTGTGATCTAATCATGTAGAAGTCTGGATAATGCAGGTTACAGTGTATAATTGCAGGAATATTTTTTTTTTTGCAAATCTTTATGCAGGCAATTGTTGTATGTGTATATTTTTTTGAAAATTTTTGGGTAGTAGCATTTTAACAATGTTTTAGTGCTGTGTTTTATTTATAGTTTTTTTTCTGTTAGGTTTCGTAGCTAATGAATAAATAGTTAAATTCAATGAAAGAACCAAGGAATGCCCAACTATGGGGTTGTGGGGAAGGCTAGATTTTCTGAGTTTGTGTCAGAAAATGGCACAATAGGCATGTTATCAAAAGAAAATCAAGGAATTTTGGAACTGTGGCAAGGAATCTTGGGAAGTTTAATTACCGATTTGTGTAAACACCCTGAAACAATACTGGCCATGATATATGTAGGCTTCAGTCAAGGCAATAAAAATATGACTGTATTGGCATGTGATGACATTTCCTAGCATTCAACAGTATGTGTGACTCATATAGTGAAGTTGGCTGAGACGGGAGGATGTGACAGAAGGTGGCAGGCATTATTGTGTTGCCTACACATGCTTTTGCTGTCTGAGAATACCGGTGTTTTTTGAAGACAGTCAGTCAGTAGGTCTAATCACATTGAAAGCCAAGTTAGGCATGCTCACAGGTATGAGAACCATGTACTGCTCATGCCAACTGCCTGTTCATGTAGCTCATCAGAGAATACAACTCTTGGAAGTCGTTCTTTGCTGGACTATGGGACCACTTTTTTCAGGCTGAAGCCTGAAATGATTGCTACACCCAATATTTGGTGAACAGTAACACTGCAGCAAGTGTCTTGGAGTGTTCATTGCAAAAAATAACTCTACCTTTTTAAGGATTTCTTCACCCTTCTTTGGGGCACAACAACTTTCTGTACCCAATATGAATGCCACACCAGAAGCAACACTACATTGTAGTGGAAAATAGCAGGGAGATATGACACTACTACGGTACACAGAGCCACACTTGCCAGGTTAAAGCCGACCACTGACATGCAATCTTCCCTGTCTGCAGTGCACAGCTGCTGGAAAACTCCTCTAAGTTAGGGGGGAGGGTGTGATACGAATGCTGCACTGCATGTGGTCACATCAAACCATTCAGGAGTTTCAGGTTTCTGCCATGAGAAATTTGGAAGAAGTCAGTCAGGGAAAATTTATTACAAACTCATGTAGACACGGTGAAGTTGTTTGTAGACAGGACCTCTCTTGTTCCTTTTGATACACTGCTCAAATAGACATGACATTTTCACAAAACCTGGCGTAGTAGTAATTTCATGCAATAAAAGGTGCCCTATGGATTTTGTAAAATTATTGATTCCGGGAATTATCTGCCGATGTTTTATTCACTATAAGCATGGTGCGTTGTTCTGTGTTCTCAAGGCTTATCTGAGACGGTGGAACCACAATGGTTATTTTCGTCTTTTCAATCGGCTATGTCCAGACCAAACGAGAATCTGTGCATGCCCCAACACTTAGCACACTTCACATGCGTGGAATTGCAGTGCCACACATTCGGTGCTTTCAAAATTAAAAGTTTACGAGGGTATTTTAGGTCAGCCAAATTTCCAGTTTAAGTAGTTTGAAATGTAACCCGAGTGAAATTTACCCGTTTTGAATGTTTACCTGACAGCCTTTCGATGAAGGGGAGCGGTGATTAGTACATGCATATCTGTCAACTTTTACGGAAGTCAACATAATTTTACTGATTTTTGGAAAGTTCGACATTTATATGAGTAGGCCTACATTTCTGCCATTATTTACAAATGAATAGCGGACATATATGTTTTGCGCATGCATACCAACATTATATGTGATTTACAGTGTTATTTCTCTCTTTTATTGATGCGTAAACACTCATAAAATTACTTTTTACTGTGCATTCAGCAATTGGTCACCAATAACAAAATTCGGTATATGTTTTAATCCCAGTTTCTTATTGGCGTATTTTATAGCCAACAGTCAATCTGTGGTTTTCTCGTATGGGCTGTTTCAAGATGGCAATGTGCATGATGTTAGGCGTTTTTAAGCGACAAGTGTGTTGTTTGAGTGGTTTATTGTTCAGTTTTATGTGTGCTTTAAAACTGTATTTTTAATGATGTAATGAATATGACGTATAAGTACAGTATGATGCGACAAAATTTTGAAGTTGGAAAGATGCATTGCGCACGTGTTTATACCTTCATGAGCTTGAAAGAAAAATTATTTTCTCTTATTGTGATGCATACGTACAATAATAATATTTTTATGTTATAAAAACGAACTGTTTGTAATTACTACTAGTGCAATTTTTGTGCGGCTTGTACTCGTCATTTATGGAAGACGAAGCACCTAACTGTAACTACTATTTGAAGTTATAGGCCTACGTGGAAATCATTGGTTTAAACATGAATTTTCGTAAGTAGACTTTTAAGGCACTGTAACTAGGGCAGAATACTACCTTACTGTATTTCATAACTCAAAACACAATCCAGTTTGGTATTGGGCTATTTTGTGCCACATAAGTAAACAAAACTAGTTAAGATTTATATCAAACTTTGTGAAACTATTTCTATTTGTAACCGTGTTTACAGGTTGTGTACATTTAAAATCATAAAAGAGTGGTGTATTTCCAAAGTATTAAGTGAATAGGTAATTGTTCAAAGTTTAACTTAGCAAATGTTTTTACATATTTAGGTCTTGATAACTAGGCCTACCTTAAAAACAAATAAACTTATGAAACATAATGTGTGTTATTATGTGTATAGTTAATGACATAGGGACTGATATGGTTTGGCACAAAAATTGCTGCGTGCAGTTTATGCAAAAAATATATATATATTCTGGAAAAGTTTTACTGATAGGCATTTTGTAAAAGTTGGCAGGTATGTAATGTCACCAATTGGTGCAAATAAAAAAATGTAAACAGTAAACAACGAAAACCACAACAGGTGTTCTCGAAAACTCACCGGCTGGAGCTTTTGTTGATCTCTTAAAAGACTTGAAGGATGCATTTAATGCTTTTCAGTGTAAGTGAGTAGTGGATCGAGGTGCCGCCAGTTGAAATTTGAGCACAGGTTAATGTCTTCCAAATTAAATTTCGTACACCTTAAACTTGAAATTTTGGCTGACCTATCCTGCCCTCGTGAATTTTTATAAGGACCTCTAAGGTGTTATGAAAATTACAAGAGTAGGGTCAGTCAGCCAGAATTTCAAGTTGTAGATGTTTGAAATTTATACCCAGGTAAGTTTACCCATGTTCATAATTTCAGCTGATGTCCTTTCAGTCAGTTACAAAAAACTATTATTATTAAATATAAATACAATAGGTGAAAATAATGCACTGTGGATGTAGCATTGAGCAACATATTTATCATGGAGAAAATATGTAGGTTTTTTGGCCTCCTGTGATTATAAAACCTTGAATAGCATTGCAAGAGTTTTATATAATACTGATAATCAACAAAATCTTGTCACGTGACTAAAATAACCTACCTTACTCCAATGAGTGAATTTTAATGAGCACAGTTAGATAAACCAGGACATTCCACACCCAACCTTGCAATGGCGGTAACCAGTGGGCGAGGCTTGACTGATCCAGGGCGCCTGTGATTGACCGAAAATTCACAGATGGGTGGGGTTTTACAAAAGTTCCCATGAAATGGCTATATTGTCGCACTCTGGGGCATTTATGTGAAAACTGAAAAACAGTTAGAAGGTTTTTTTTTTCGAATATGCAATGATGCCCTTTTACCAAATGGTAGCTGCTTACATTTGATCAAAGTAATCCTTTGTATGCATTCATGTAATTGGCTCCATTGGTTAATGTTTTGGATGCATGTAAACTTCACTCAGAAAACTTATGAAATGACCCTAACATCGTAAGATTATGATGTAATGAGGCATTATACAATTTAAGTATTGCAATTAAATTATAATGCATATGGAGAAAATAGAAAACCGGTAATGAGAAATATTTTATTATTTATCCAAAAGAGTTATCAAAATTCAATACGGCGATGATGCATCAATATTGTGCTTTTTTAAATTCTTATTTTGTTCTAATTATAAATGTATCTATGCATATGTGTGCTGCGTTCTAATGAAAATGTCTATATCTTAATTTAGTGTGAAAATTATATTAATACCAAACACTCTTTTCTGCTTGAAAATGTAAATATGAGATGTGACACTTGGTATTATGTACTGTAGGTTAAGCCTATATATAGCTGCAGTATGTTTTCACTTTATTTTTGATTTACATACTTGTTCATATGCAGTTAATGTGTTGTTTGGCTCAAAATACATATTAGCAAAATAAATATGTTATAAAAGTCTTAGGTTTCTGTCAGGGCCACTGTCGTTACATTATTACGTTATTAGGAGAGTCGAAGTCAAAATTTGGTCTTGTCGTACTGGACAACATGGTCGTGCGAACAAATATTTAGCAATGATGAATGTATTGTTTAGTAATATAATTTTCAGTACTTGGGAGCATATTTTTCAGACTGCCACATAATGGTTTGTTGTACCTACAGATAATTTTGCTACCATTTAGATAAATAGAGTGTATGATATTTTACTATTTTTTTTCTTGCTGCCTTTGAAAGAGCACCTGAAGGAAATAAGGAATTACACAGCAATTAAAGATGCTATCTCTCTTTCAAAACCGATTCAGTGAATATAAGCCTAGATAACAATTAAAGAAACATGCACACGCACATGCTACTAAACAGCTGTTACAATTCATTGACCTCTCTCTCTGCGCGGTAAGCTACGTATTTTCGCTGTGTTTGTAATATTTTGTCGTGTAACCCAATGCACAAGGGTTTTTCTTCTACAACACCAATATTGTTTCAGTTACTATGCATGCGAAAAATAGGCATATGGTGAGTCTAGCAGTTATTGTAATTTTTCTGTGATTTATTTTTTTCTTTAAATGGGAATTATGAGACAAAATGTGGGAAATATACGGGAAATTGGAATCTGGCGGGACACCCTGCTATCTTTTCTTCTGTTGTGTGGATATAGTCAGCATTGTAATGTGTCCTTCGTGGTGATCATTACAAAAATAAAAAAAATATTTCTGGTTAATAAGAACGTCAACTTCAGATCAGTAAATCATAAGCCATCTAACAATCTTTTGGCTGTGCAAAACACCGAAAATTTTGTCTTATGACTGTAATAACAGGCGTGGCCTTATTTTTATCCACGACGATTAAGGGGTATTGATCCCTACCACCTTGGATTTATCTGTTTATTCTCGATAACTTCTGTTCCAGTCGATGTATCAAACTTTTTGTCACAACAGGGCATAGATACAAACTTAATCGATTTTCTGTAATTGCTGAAACCATAATATATTCATTATTTTGCAACGGGAAACAGCTGAAAAGGAAAAAATTGCTTTATTTACGGGAGCGACTACAGAGGCCACAAAATTAACAGAAACAATGCCATATGGATTCCAAAAAGTGAATGAAACAATTAACTATGCCTTGTCAGCGTGAAAAAAAGGAAAACAATGTGTCTATTCCCTGATTTATAAGAAAAACTGTAAAACCGATCTGACAGGGATCAATCCCCCTTAACCAACGGTGCTTGTGTCAGAGTTAACTTCCTTCTCACTGCATATAATCAAACTACTTGTTCAGTTATACACACATGGTCTCTGTCTTGGGCTCTCACTAGTAAGTGCAATTAGCTATCAAAGAAATTAATGTCAGTGGTTTCTTGTCTATAGCAAACGTAGCCCGTCTCTTTGTGGTCCTTCAGGCAACTGCCTTATTTTAAAAATATCTACTGCCTTGCGACAATTGCACATGTGGCTCCACTCTTCTGGGTTGGATGGGTGACTGCCATAAATTTCCACTCCTGGCTCACCAGAAACTTAATTCTCCCTCATCTCTAAATGACCTATCACAGCCATGACCACACTATCCCAGGCCTTGTCCCTAACCGCTGAAGAGGTTGCGGCTACCGACCATCTGCTGTTTTGTGCTAAATTTTACCCAACAAACAATAGGCAAACACAATAGAAATTCCTCAAAATTAATTTGCAGTGATGAGAGTTACACACATTTTATTACAAAATGTAAACATTTAATATAAATAATGGCTCATTTCACAAACCCTAATAATAGCACAACGCGACATAGGGTCCCGACAAAATAAACACCAAGCGACATAATCGAAGTTAAAGTCTGCCTTCAACATCAGCTGCTGGATGATGCGAGCCTACATAAAGATCACCCTTACTTTTGTTACAACTCCCATATTTTTAAAAATAAATTACACACAACAAATTTACATACATTAAAGGTATTGCAGGAAAAATGTGACCAGCAAATACAAAACATTAAACGACCAACATGTTGAATCATGCTTTGAAATTTTAGAAAATCTTACAGTCAAAAAATGAAGCAATCTACACATAAAATACAGCTGCATAATTGAACAACCATTAATATCTCATACTTCAGGCAACCACAAATGGGGGTCATGAACACAGTATAATGCTGTGAAAGTTTCGTAACAAGAATACAAATTCTAGGACCCGTCTGGTACACAAAACTGACTCGAGCATTTAATAATTGTCAATATTTGAGACACAGTCAATTTCAACAACTGGATTCACAACAGAATGCCTTACTGAAGGCATGATAAACTGGTCAAAGCTTGTATGTGTGCACACAACTACATCACATACCAGAATATAAATTCAATAAGAATGGAATAAATTACACAAAGAACATTACAATACAACGAGCAAACATTTGAAGCCTAAACAGTTTTCTAAGGATGCTAAAACAGAATTTAGATAAGGATGAACCCTCAAAAAATATATACCTTACCGCTCTTGGTTCGCCACCATCGAACCGGATGTCTCTCCTCCCCACAAGTAACCTATTCTCCATTACTTGTGATGGATGTAACAAAATACCAAAATTAAATGAGTGAACCAACAGTTAAACTTAGCTGACTGGCCGTTCTGGCAAAGCCTACTACACAAGCCTAAGGAAAAGAAGAGAGTTCAGTTGTTGGGCACAGACACTCTGTAGAACAAGATAGGGAATTTCCCGCTGATGACGGTAGATGTGCTCACAGTTGCTTTAATTGTTTTAAGCACTGTATGACACAATTTAATAAAAAAGTCATAAGTAAATGTACTTCATAGTTAAAGTTCTTCAAACGTAATTACTTTTTATGAGATTTCTCTATATGGTTTTGTATTTGTTATTCATTATTTTAAATGTTGAAATTTTATATTTTTTTTATTAGATACTAGCGCTTTGCAGGATTCGTAATTAAAATTTTATAGTACAGAATCTTTAAATGTTCACATTTATGACTTTTTTGGCCAACTCACAATCAGTTGATTTGATTTTGTTTTTCATTTGTTTTCCACGCATATTTCTTCAGTCATGTATTAGGAAAGATTCTATGAGAAAAGTTTTTCCTGGAGGTTGTGTTGGCTAGAGGGACTGTGTGACAACAAGTAAATTCTTTTTGCCATTTTTAAGCTGAGCTAATATTGTGACTCAGTGCAGTATGTATGTACACAAGGTCTACTGCACAGATTTTGAATTGATTGGTATAGTAATATAATTGTGAAGTGATAATTTAACTTGCGTGGACAGCACCCATGGCCAATAATTTTTTAAACCAATTTTTGCAAGAATTTTAACATCATCTAAATTATTTTTTTGTCCACATGCATTGCCAGCAGGGTGTAAAGGAGCTATGCAATTCTTCAGCCAAAGCAGTGAATTTCCACAATTTTCCACATAACATTTTCCCCTCGCGTATTATAGAAAATCAAGGCTTGACAATCCATATATTACACTTTTGTACACCTTCTAACTTTATTAAATAGTCACAGACTTTCTTATTTTTGGAGCACTGATGGCAGATAGGAAAAATGTCTCTTTTTCCTATCTGCCATCACTAGTCAAAAAATGAGACAGTCTGTGACTATGTAGTAATGTAATATGTTGTACAAAAGTATCATTTCCGGATCCCTTAAGATCCCCTGTGCGCCATTTTGACCCTATGCCTTTTCGAGAGCTTTTAGCACCTTATAATACAGTGTGCTACAAGGCACTAGCATTTTAGATCTAAATCCTGTGAAGTGCAGAAGCTTCTGCGAATGTGACATTTACCTATTCCGAATTTTAATGTTAATATTCTTAAACCATCCAGGATCCGATAGAGCAACTTCAAAAATCGTGGGACAATTGCTCCCTGAATATGATTGTTTCTGTACTGCATAGTTATCTATGGACTCCGCTCTTTCATGTGCAGCAGTTGGTGGCACTGATAGTATCACCATTACAAAGCAATTTTTTTTTGTGATTGCCTACTCAGTTTTTGAGAAGAATCACCATTCCTAGCATGAAAGCAGCAAACAAAAGGTGGCTTAACAACATGGATACTATGTTTGAGAAAATAATTAGTTTTGGAAATATTTAAATGGGGTATCGGATCGAGGAATATGAATGTAACGGTATTACCCTCGATTGGATGGTGAAATATTTGTGTAAAATATTTGAAATACAGTAGACTCCTGATCATTTGCGGTAATCATGTGGACAGATGCCGCAGATATTCCACAACTGTAGTATAATATGTTTTTAAATAAACTTTTTTCTGAGTTGGTAAATACTCTTCTGTGGAATGACTACAAGGCTGGCAACTACACACAATAGCCTTACAAACACGTCGTAAAAACACCGCAGCCATCCATTTATTCTGAAACACTTGTCAAACTGTCAAGTCTTTGACAACAAAGCAGCTGCCACTGCTGCAGTTTCTCTCTCCTCTCCCCCGTAATCTATTCTCTTTTATGCATCACGAACTTCCCGGTCTGCTGCTGCTATTTCTGTCCCACTTCCCTTATAGTTGTACACATGCATTTGTAAATATCACATGCTCTGATACGTGACAGACTTGCTAAGAATGATTACGCAAATCAGTATGTCTTTTCAACTACAGAACTGACATCTGTATGAATGAGTAAAATGAATAACTTGACATTTACAAGAATGCATTTTTTTTTCTTCAATATTCTTTTTTCACTTTTAAGTAAAAACTAAGTCGCTAGTTAAATGTCATTTTCACTTGATTTAGTAGTCTAAGAGAATTTATACCATCAAATGTTAAGAATATTGCTGCAAGCCGTTAAAAAAAGACTGCTGTAGAGCATCATTGTGTTAACTTACTCAGGAACTAGTAACTGCGCGGGCTGCAGTAATGTCGCAACGTCGGACAAATTGTTTGCAAGCCCGAAGACGGATTGTGGAGTGAGATGTTGCAGCAGTTAGATGAGAATCTATCATCCACATTCGACATGCTCTGAAGAACAGGAGGAAAAAAAATAGCCTGCTGACCTTTAAGGGGGGGAAAAGGAACAAATTGCAGTCACAGTGTTTAGTTTGTGTGCCCAACCACTGCTAAGCAACAATGATGCCCATCAGAAAATGTAATGTAACACATAAAATTTATGTTTTAAAAATGGCAGCAAATGTGCAGGCTATTGAACAGAAACTTTAGCAGTGTGTATGATACCACTGAACAAAGTTGTGTGAATCAAAAGTACATGACATCAAAGTTTTAAATTAATGTGAGACATGTAAATTGGGCTGCATAAAGTAGGAATTTTACTTTCCATATACATTACTCTTTAACTTAATGGAAGTATTACAGGCATCAACTTAAATTTGCCTGAAACTGTGTAACTACTCGACTGATTTGTTCCCTTTAGTTCAATACTGTCTTTCTGTTTTATTTACCTGTCTCCTCCCCTCCCACGCAGTACAAATTTTAAAAAGACCAGCTGGGGAAATTACACTTCAAGGTCAGAGCTATGACATCTGTAGTACATCATTGTGTATGCTGTCAATCGCCTCCCTCCCCTCTCAAACCGTCCCTTTGGCAGTTATCCCATCGCAAAATAAAAAAAAAGATGGAATTTTCGTAGGCGCAGTTTTCATAGAAGCATCGTTTCTCCCTTCTCTCTTATCATTCTAGCACGTCTTCCCTACCTCTTGCTGATGTTACGAAACAGTACCGGTACGCTTCTCCACCCAATTCAATTTTATCATCAACACAAGACTGCTTGCGAGTAGCGTTTCTGCTTTTTTCTGTTGGTCCTAAAATGTAATTTCAGCTTACCATTTTATCAAAGAGTTGTTTTATATAACTTCCTTCTATCTGTTTATTATTTAAAAATGAAGGGATCGTTAATTTAAATGTTCACAGCTGTGACAACAAGCTGATAGATATATTAGAAAAAGTTATTTTACGTACGATACTGCTTTGTGCTTTATGAACTTTCAATCCATTATTGTAATACAAGACCATTGTATAAACTTCTCTAACAGTTTTATTACATATTTCCGATTTGATTCACATATTTCCTGACCTTACATATGCTATTGGATTGCGGTATACCAATCATCGGATTGAGGAAAATTTTATTTTCCGGGCTGAGATTGCTGGTGGTTTGCAGGGCCTGTTTTAGAATTGCAGGGCCTGTTTTAGAATTTATTTAAAGAAATACTTATGCGATTTTATTTGTACATGTTTCTAGACAACAAGGAAGCTTTGGAAATTTGTCCTGTATATAGATATCTCAGTTTAAACAATTATTCTGCTTCTCGGAAATTTTAACAAGAAATTTCCTTAACATATCGGATCCTGGGATGTTTACATTAAGTCAAGTTCCTAATTCTTTGGGAAAGAAGCAGTAAATTATTTATAAGTATTTTCTAAATGTAAGTCCTGTAGAACTGCTATGAATGAACATTCAGGAGATGTTCTGACTTTTTTTCGTAAAATAATTGACAAAATGTTAAAGTGTGGCTTTAGCTTACAAGTCAGTAGATGTGTTTTACCAGTTCTAGGACAACATCCTTTTTGAGGCACAAAAATATGTTATTTTTTATGTATTTGAACAGAAATAAATTTTATGGTTATATTTGAGATTTTAACAGGAAAGGTGAAAACAATTAGAATTTAAAAAATCACCTTAATAATAGAGGCTGACCATTTTGATCACCCTCATATTTTCAAATTAATACTGTGTCTTTTATTATTTACATAATTTCTATTTGCTCTAATTACAAAATATTTAAAATGCTTATTAATATTAAAGTTACATGTCTGAAGAATTTATTGAGAAATTTCAAGATAAAGTTGACTGAAGGTTTATTTCACAAGCTAAAATAATTATCAAAATAATTTAGGATGAAGTTCAGTATCGTATAAGTGATGCTGGGAAAATTATTAGTGATCAACAACAGTTTTCTTTCTTTTAAATTTTTTGTAATAATGATTCAAAATATTTTTTTCGTACTTTTTTCCGCTACACATTTTTCACATAAAGAACATTATACTATTTTGACATTTTACCATTGGCATTATTATTATTTTTTGAAAACTCAGAAAGTCTTACCAATTTTACTCATAGAACACTTTCTAATAGTAATATTTTTTGATGATTTATCATCAGGTTGATTATGTTTTTTAGTAGCTAAATGATTTTTCATGCCTGCTTTTGAAATATATTTATCACGTTAATGACACCGTATATTTTCTTTCTAACATTTTAACATTTTGAATCTTTTTACAAGAAAAATGTAAGTATGCTCTACTATATTTATTGTTTGTATTTTTTGAAAATTCAGAATATGATTGAATAATTTAATTGGTGTAACATTTTATGATATCTTATCCTGATTCCATTTATAAGGAAATAAAAAACAATAGAAATAATTTCTACCACATCTGAAATAACTTTTTTAAACAATAAAAAATTAATTTTAAAAATAATTAATTTTAAACATTAATTATTATTTTGAAAAAAATGTTTTTCAGTTTTAAAATTATCTTATTAAATGGTTTTTCTATGTCAATAGAGAAAAAAATGGAGAATGCTTGAAATATATTTCAATCCAAAAAATATACTTAAAAAAATTTGTGAAACTCAAGTGAAAATTATTATAAACCTAATTAAGAAATATATTTTTATATTAAAAGACATAAAAATGATATTAAAGTTAATTGTGAAAAATGCAAAGTTGAGCATAAACAAAAAAACCCAAAAAGCCATGAAAATAGTAGAATTCATAAAGTTTTGCCCCCATTTCCTAAAAAAATAAACCAAAAAAATATTAAGGAAATAAACTAAAAACAAAACATAAAAAGTTACGGTAAATTGTGAAATTTGTGAATTTGTTACAATAAATCACGAAAGAAGTAAAAACATATAGAAGCAACAAATAAAATAAAAAATGTATGCAATAAATGATGATTATGAAATATATCAAATGGAAAGCTCATTTTAAGGTAGATTGAAGACATATTCTAATGATGCTATATTTGATGAAATAGATCAAGAATATTTTTGTGGTGTAATAAAACAAATTATAATAAATAAAATAAAAGAACAGCTTGAGAAAAAAAGTTTTTTGACTAAATTTAAGAGAGGATTGGGTGATAAAGAAGAAAAAGATTTGTCTATTTATGCTAAAAATGAAATTATTTTAAAATATACAGATTTAGATGATCGTTATAAAAGAAGTAAATAAAATTTTTTAGATGAAATACAGGTATTTTGAATATTAGGATCTGAATGGGTGCTAGACACAATAAAAAAGTAACATTAGAAATTAAAGAATATAGTTCATTTAAAGGAAGTTTTTATGTTGATGTACTGGAACAAGTTAAACAAAAAAAAGCAACTATAAATGTTAAAAATGATGATCAAAAATGTTTTTTACAGTCAATTTTATCAGCACTACATTCAATAGAAAATCATCCTGAAA
The DNA here is from genome assembly GCA_003012365.1 of Medauroidea extradentata. Taxonomy (NCBI): domain Eukaryota; kingdom Metazoa; phylum Arthropoda; class Insecta; order Phasmatodea; family Phasmatidae; genus Medauroidea; species Medauroidea extradentata. The sequence goes on from PNEQ01027106.1 coordinate 34,826, forward strand.
GAGTTAATTGTTATAAAAAATATGAAAACAAATTCAATGAAGTTTTAAGAGATTTAGAATTTCCAATACAATTAGATAAAATTAATTTATTTTAAAAAAGAAAACTGAAAATGTATGTTATCCACTAACAATTACAAAAAATAATACTGATGAACATATTAAATTTTTATATACATTAATAATATAATAGTCTTTCTCAATTGTAGGATCACAACTTTCAAAAACGAACAAAAAAATTTATTTGTGACATATGTTTACTATATTTTTCTTGTAAAAATAAATTACATAGAGCTTCCAAATGAAAAATATGATATATTGAAATTTCAGAATTATCATTCTTTAGATTCTTGCAAACCAAATCCTGAAAAATCATATGCAAAAAAAGTATCAAAATATGAACCAAATAGTTTTTGTTATTAAATAAAATATGAAAATTAAAATTATAAACCCCAGTATTTTATAAAGGGAAAAAAATGCATCTAGTGTTTTTGTAAAAATGTTAATGAAAAGAGCAAAAAAATATTTTAAAACTATATAAAAAAGTAGTACCATTGATTCCATTGATATAAAAAGAATAATAAGTGTATGAAAGTACAATTAATTATTTGTGAAAAACCATTAATTCATCGTATAAAAGGTGCTTCTGAAAGAGATTCTGTAAAAAAAAAATCCATGATTACTTAACTGGAAATTTTGCGGTGCTTCTCATAACAAATGTAATAATAAGTTTTCTGTCTAAATTTTGTTTGTGTTTACAGTCACAATTTGTTTGGTTATGAAAGATCTTAGGAATCATGAAAATGAAAACAGAATTGATTTAATTCCAAAAATGACGATTTTTTTTTTTACAAAATACTTAACAGGAGTAAATTTAAGATTTATTTATTCATTTAAATTTGTGGCTAGTAGTTTAGATTCACTATCTAAAAACATAATTAAATGAATTTGTGGTTGTTGTAAAAGAAAATTTTAACACGGAAAAAAAAAATTAAAGAACACAAAGTTAATTGTAAAAGAGCATATTTAATAGATTTTTCAAAAATATAAATGGTAAGAAGCATTTTTCAGGAGATCAACTTGAATTAGTTACTAAACAATGTGTTTATCCTTATGATTATATGGATTCTGAAGAAAAATGTAATGAAACAAAATTTCCACCAGAAATGTGTTTTACAATAATTTAAATTAATCTGATATTTCCAATGATTATAAATTTGCACAAAAAGTTTGGAATACTTTTAATATTAAAAATCTTGCTGAATTTATGGAATTATACAACAAAGTTGTTTTAATTTAGCTGATATAATAGAAAATTTCAGAGATATTTTTACAAAAACTTGTACGGTATATTATATCCTGCTTGGTGTTTTACTGCTCCTGGATTGCTTGGGATGCAATATTAAAACATACAAAAATTAAACTAGAATTATTGAATGATTACGAAAAGACATTACTGATTCAAAAGGAATAAGAGGAGGAATTTCCCAGTGTTGTTAATGATATGCAAAAGCAAATAATAAATATATGAAAAATTATGATCCTAAAATTGAAAATACATATTTAGAATACTTTGATGCAAATAATTAATATGATTGGCAATGATAATATTGGCCATCTGGAGGCTTTAAATGGGTAAATTGTAAACTTCACTATTTAGATTATTGTCAACAAAAAAATTGTTAATATGCCAAATGATTCAAATGATGGTTGTATTTTAAATGTCAATTTAGAATATCCTACAGAATTACACAATTTACATTAAGATTTGCCTCTTTCTCCTGAAAATAAAAAAATCCAGGCTCAAAACAAAAAAATTATTAATTAAATTATGTGGTAAAGAAAAATATGTTTTGCACTACAGAAATTTTAGAACAGTATTTATCTTTAGGTCTGAAATTTTGAAAAAAAGTACATAGAATATCAAAATTTTATTAATCTAATAGAATGAATTCATATACTGATTTAAAGATACTAATGCTAACAAATGCCAAAAATTGTTTTGAAAAAGATTTCTATAAATTATTAATTCAGTTTTTGGAAAAACAATGGCAAATATTAGAAATAGAGTTATTACATGAAGTACAGGTTGTACCATCATTACCCCTTCATCGTGGCTAACCTCTGTTGAATGGTTGATGAAATAATACAAACAGTCCTTCTTATCCTTCCTTTATACTCACAAGCATTTCTTACATGACACGAACCAACATGGCTGAGAACAACACTCCTTTTGTAAACAAACACAAGGTGGCGCTAAAATCCTGACTGAGGTAGTCAAATGAATATCTGTAAGACAGTTAAAAAAACAAAAGAGACATAATTTCTACTCTTGTATCTTATGTGTTTCACCATAATATGTTAATTAAGTCCAACACTTCCCCTTGAGACACTTAAGATCCAAAGGTATTTAAACTTGTACACCCAAAAGAAAATTCACTGACTAAACCAATTTCATTGTATAAACACATCTACAAATAAAACAATAAACAGTTTCACTTAACACCAGATCATGTATCAGTCCATAAGTTTACAACTCATATATAACGGGGTCTGAAAAGATAACATATAAAGCATACACCTAAAGAGTACCCATTAGGTTCAATTTCTCACTAAGATATTTGGTGTGATTACCATTCACTGCCTTAGTGAATAAATCTGCAGGATTCTCCCTGCCAGGCTCATGTTTAACTCTAATCTTCCCCTTTTCCATCATGTCCCTTACAAAATAATACTTAATGTTTATGTGTTTCGTCCTTTCGGACACCTCCCACATTTTGCATATGGCTATATTTGTCTCATTGTCAGAAAGAATCACAGTAGGAGTGGGAGCGAAATAGTTTTGCCCCAATTCAGACAAGAACTGAGACAAACACCTAGCTTCTTTCGTTGCTTCGTAGATGGCGTAGTATTCCGCAACTGCAGTGGAGTCAGCAACGCAAGTGTGTTTCCTCGAAATCCAGATAATAGGGCCTCCTCCCAAGGTCGCCACAACCCCTGTGATGGATTTTCTGTCACTTCTGTCGTTTGCTAAATTTGCATCACATTAGAACACAGCAGCATCGGTGTGTTTCCTAAATTTTATTTTCCTGTCCTTCGTCTGCTTCAGGTATCTGAGCATGTGAACTATATCATGCCAGTCTCTAACGGTTGGAGCCTCACATTTCTGGCTAGCCTTGCACACCGCAAAACTAACATCAGGCTTTGTTGTTTGCGACAGGTGTAGTAAACTTTCCAATTGCCTTGCGGTAAACATGCTTGTCGAATGGCTTGTTACCTGCGTCTGTTCCATCGTCACGATTAACTTCCACAGGAAATGACTTTCCTCTTGCATTCACCATATGAAAGGTAAACTACAATTGATCAATGTAGTGGGACTGGTCCAACCATATTGCGTTACTTCCAGAAGAAATGTTCACTGAGAGAAAATTAGTCATCTCCCCCATGGCTCTCACTTCGATGGTCCCAGACAGCTTCTCCTTCATACACTCCACTTTTTCACGTGTCCCGAAAATGCCCAGATCATTTACATAGACGAACACTACAAGTTCCTTACAGTCATCAACGTACACACAAGGGTCTTTCTTTAGTCTCTTCAGGTTCCAGCTTGTAAGAATACTGTCAAGCGTGTCATGCCCCTCCTTACCGCTCTGTTTCAGGCCGTAAATGCTTTTCAATAATTTACAGACCTTGTCATCTCCACTCTGATACATTGGTGGCTGCTCCATGTAGATCTCCTCGGTGAGAACTCCATTCAGATAAGCAGCTAAGACGTCCAGGTATTCTCTTACCCAGCCTAACTGCACTGATAAAGCGAGGAGAACACGAACAGTCTTCTTCTTAACCACTGGTGAGTAAGTTTCAGTAAAATCTACCCCTGGTATTTGCAAGAAACCACGAGCTACCAACCTTGCCCTGTACCGATTTACAGTCCCATCTGAACTCGTCTTCAACTTCAAGACCCACTTGCATCCTAAAACATTTTCCCTTTGGGTCTGTCCACAATTTTGTATGTTTTTTTACTGATCAAGTTCTCGATCTGTTCATCTGTTGCCCTCTTCCAATTTTTCGCGTCACTACTGCGTAGCACTTCTTCGACACTTTTTGGTTCATGAGTGCAGAACTCAGTAGACACCGTAACACACCCATATGGACAGATAGGGGCTTCCATGTGTCTTGATCGTAGTAGTGCAGACCTCCTAACCTCTGCTACTGGCTCTTCTTCCCATCCCAAGAATGGTTCATCTTCAGACAGGATTTCGTTGGAAGATGGCCCATCGCTCACTCCAAGTCCTGTGTCTTCCCTCACTTCTTCATTCTAATGATGCTCTTCGATTTTCAGTATGTCCTTGTAATTTTCCTCCAGTTCCACAACAGACTTTTCAACTTGCTTCTCACACATTCTGCTTGGAAATTTGTCCTCCTGAAAAATTACATTGTGAGCAGTTTTGACATTCTTAGCTTCCATTTGCCACAACCAGTATCCTTTAATGTTATTTTCATAACCTATGAAAATACACTCTACACCCCTGTGATCCAGTTTATCTTTCCAGTTTACATACCTACAAGCCCGGCACCCAAACACCCTCAGGGATTCAAATGTACTCTGCTTTACCTTTTCTTCTCTCCACAGCTCCATGGGTATCCGAAAATTTATGGCACGGGAAGGGCTTAAATTTTTCACAAATGTCACAGTACTTACCGCCTCAGCACAAAATTCCTTCGGTAGTCCTGATTCTATGAGCATACATCTGACAGTATTTGTAATGGTTCTGTTAGCTCTCACAGCGATTCCATTTTGTTGAGGTGATTCAACGACTGTTTTTCTGTGAGGTATCCCATGTTTTTGAGGTACACCTCAAATTGTTTGCTACAATATTCTCCTCCACCGTCGGTCTGAAGTCCCTTTATCCGGTCATTATGCAGTAGTTTGACTTTAGCCTGGTACTCCTTAAATGCAGCAGACACATCACTCTTCTTTGTCAAGAACTTGATGGTAAGGTGCCTCAAATAATCGTCTATGAAGGTCAGTAAATACTGAGCCTTTCCCATGGACATAGGCAGTTTTGCCATTACATCAGAATGTATTAGTTCTAATGGTTTCTTCGCTCTCCTCTTGTTTGCATAGGAAAAACCCATCTTTTTCATCTTCCCCTTTATACAAATGTTGCAGGCATCACGCATCTTCCCCTCTATGCTCAGTTCTGGTATTTTTCTGATGCTTTCTTCATTTAGGTGGCTAAGCCTTTGGTGCCATACCGTCACACTTTTCAAGGCTGTGCCATCCCTGATTTCGACGTCATTTACGTTCACGACATTGACAACACTATCCAGTTTCTTCTCCGAGTGCAGAACATAAGGCCATCCAAAAGAGGGGCCTTGAAAAACACTTCTTCACCATCATACGCCACAGCTTCGCTGGTGTTCATCTCTATACGAACACCCTTTCTTGCCATCTTGTTGACCGAGAGTATGTTGAAATTAAAATCGGGCACGTACAATGCATCTAATACAGTAAGAGTCCACCCTCCACATTCATCCGTAGTTTTTATCTCTACTGTGCCACAACCAATGACCTTCGCAATACCTTGTCCCATCGTTATTTCACCTTGACAGGTCTTCATGTCGAGGAACAGCTCTCTTCGATTGAATATGTGATCAGTCGCAGCAGAGTCCACAACCCAGTCCACTGTGCCTTTCTTGGGAGAGATCAAGCCACATGCACTCACTAATGCTTAGGTCCTCACTAATGCTAATCCTTATGCTTAGGTTCCCCTCTGGTTCCTTGCAACCTGTGTCATTTGTGACCTTTAACCGAGCATCTTCATTGCAATCACTTGCCCAATGTCCAGTTTTTCCACGTCTGTAGCACTTCACTTTGTCACAAAACTTGGAAATATGACCCCACTCGTTGCACGTGTAACATATCCTGTCTGAATGGGTATCAGATGGCTTATCACTTCCAAGAGCATTTTTCTCTGTGTACCTGTTCTTCCGAGGCTCTACTCCTTCATTGCCTTGTCTTGGTCCTCTTCCACGCCCTCTCAACCTTTGAGCATTTCCTCTTTGGTGGACACCTCCTGATGCAGCAAGCGCTAAAACTTTATTCTCTTCTCTATCTTCATTACCTTCTTCCAAAAGTCTCGCCTTTACTAGCTTGATTGAGAGGTTAGGTTCTTTCCCCAATTCTTTCACCAGTGTACCGTACTTATCTCAAGGGAGTCCAAGAAGGATGAGTACTGCAATCTGCTTGTCTGTGTAAACCCAGCCAGCTGACTTCACCTTTTGATACCGTGTTTGTACATGGGCTACATATTCATGCAATATTCTCTGTCACTTTTGTTAATTAAAAACAATGTTTTGAATGATCTCAAACCGTGCAGGAAGCTAACCTTGGTATGAATGTCCGATAGTATTTCCCATGCCTCTTCTGCCAGCACACATTCCGCAATGTCATTTAGATACGAGTCGGACACATTTTTGTACAGAAATGCCAAAGCCTTCCTGTTGATCCTCTCCTGGTCGGCACTCATACACTGTGTAAAGCCTGGCTCAATGGCATTCCAACAGTTGATTTGTATAAGTTCGGCCTTCACGCGTAACTTGCACGCAAAATAATTTTTAGAATCCAACCGCGGGATGTTGCTTCTATATTCTGTTTCGCACAAAGACATCTTGGATCGCAATCACACTTTACCGCGTGCACCGGTCGGTAACCCGCCTGACTCACTCTAAATCACACTCGCAATCTCGACAACTCACCAACCAATTTTACATTCTCGTCACGCAGTGGAAGCGTGCTGGGCCCATAACCTGTTGAATGGTTGATGAAATAATGCAAACAGCCCTTCTTATCCTTCCTTTATACTCACAAGCATTTCTTACACGACACGAACCAACATGGCTGAGAAGGGGCCGCTGAGAACAACACTCCTTTTGTAAACAAACACAAGGTGGCGCTAAAACCCTGACTGAGGTAATCAAATGAATATCTGTAACACAGTTAAAAAACAAAAGAGACATAATTTCTACTCTTGTATCTTATGTGTTTCACCATAATATGTTTATTAAGTCCAACAACCTCAACTAATGGTGATGGCAACTAACAAACACACAGTAACAGAAATTTGGGTAGCGACTCCCTAATATTCGCAAGAACACCTAGGCAACGATTTAACCTCCATCCAAACAAATCTGAGTACTCATCATAACATCATAACCTCAAATCTCACAAATCTCAGTGTAGCAGTACCAGTTAATCATTAGCAAAATCTGCAAGCAAAGTCATTATTATTTTGCAATCATGAAATAGAGAAATTTCATTTTAGCTTCAACTTCAAAGAAAGATTAAAGGTCGGGTTCAATCCCAATGGGGATTTATTCAAACTCAAAACAACTTAACTAAGGATCAACATAATCAATTACATAACCTTGAAGATTATACAAATTCGAATAGTCAACGAAAACCAAAACATTAGGAATTACAATACTAAAAGGATAGTTACACAAACATTAAATCACAAAATTACTGTTGACAGGCGTGCAAATGGAATCAAATTAAAGTTGAACAAAAATAAATATCAAGATGCCCTAGTCGAGAATCCTGAGTAGGGTGTAGAAAAACAGTAACATTTACAAACGTTGGCTAGTCCTAACATCTTAGGGAACTAGCACTCACAACATGTGCTGAGTCTCTATCCTCAGTAGCTAACCCGAACATGAATTCAAGAGGAGACACGCCCCTAAACACAATTACTTAAAATTCCAGAGACACTCGCCCCTACACATACTTACTTACTAATCGGAGGACACTCGTCCGTACACATAATCACAAACACCACCATACTCTGCCTCAGTAGTATGCACACGCAACTAACCCTACCACAGTCTCATAATCGGGCACATAAGGTGCATGCAAAATATCCAAATCGTTAACTATTGTTTATCTGCCAAGGTATACATTATCTGTCTGTCAAAAACCAATATCAAATTACACGCCTACAAAGATTAATTAACAAATAAACAAATATTGAAAACCCAAACACGAAAGTTACTTTAATTTACTTGTCAAAGAGAAAAACAACAAACAGCAAAACGGAACACTAGGACTTGGGCCATTTTGCTACAGGACTTCAACTCAAGAAATAATCAAACAAGAAACTAAACCGGCGCCAAAAATTAATCAATTACAAGTCCTGCAGCTTAACAACCCATTTCACAATTACAATAATGAATAACAAGACCGACACTTACATTTCACAGGTAGCCGACTGAACGCACATACAAGAAAACAGTGGTATAAATTCAAGAAGCGAGCAGTAATATAATCCCTTGAAATAGTCCGCCCAACAAGGCGGAACAACTATGACAATTTAAATTACAATAAAATAAATATTATTTCTGAACCAGAAATATCTTAAGAAATGCACAATACAATCATTATACAACTCACTATATACAATATTAATTACATACACAATTCTTTTCATAAATTCTCGAATTTACAGGAAAATTATTATTATAACTCTCGGCAATATTTCTTGAGGCTCAGCAACGGTCACTGAGTTGCGCTAGTGTAGCGCCAAGTTAGCTGCACTGTCTGTACCTGTGTCTCTGTTTAGTCCATATAACATCTATGGCGAGGGAAGTCATGTTCACATACGGTATTGTAAAATATTCCAAAACAACAAATGAAATATAAGTTATGTAAGAGTTTCTGGATACGTGGAAATGTTTGAAACATAGCTGCGGAGTATTAAATATGTTAATTCCTGATACCTCACAATGTCTGAACTGTCTCGGGCTTCATCAAATTATGTTACGTACCAATACATTCTGTACAATGCTACCGTCAACTTGCACAATAACGTAGTTGATGATCAGCTAAGTCTCATAAACTATACAATTTGGTAGAATCTTGACATAATTCGTGAAAGGAATCTGCGGGCCCAGCGCAAAGTAATGTAATAATTTGAAAAAATAATTGCAAAGCCAAATTTTAATGATAGGCGTGTATTTCCTGAATCTTTAGCTGCAATTCATACTCACAAAACAAAATTATGTTTTAATAAACCAATTTATTTTGGAATGACTATATTAGATTTATCGAAAACTTGAATGTGACGAAACCAAAATATGTATAAAATGTTGAATTATGTTATACAGATACTGATTCTTTAATTTATTATATAAAAACTGAAGACTTACGAATATATGAAAGAAATATTAAACTTTTTTATACAAGTGATTATGAATAAATGAATATTTACAATATGCTACAAATAAACAAAAAAGTTATTGTTAAAATGAAAGATGAAAATAACAAATTAATAATGCAAGAATTTATTGTCTTGAAATCAAAAATGTTTGCTATGAATGTTGAAAGTGATGTCAAAAGAACAGCAACAGGAATTAAAAATAATTTCGCTAAAAATTAAATAACATTTGGTGATTATAGAAATTATTTATTCAAAAGAAAAATACTGGACATAAATATTATTCTTATTAGAAGTAGAAAATATGAATTATTTTCAATTGAATCTATAAAATGAGCATTAAGTACTGAAAATGATAAAAGATATATACTTGAAAATTGTATTGATACACTCTAGTGGGGTCATTACCGAATTGAAAAGGAATACAACCATAGTTAAATAAAATGAAGAAATTGAAAATTTTTTTGGGTATTAAAAATAATAAACTTACATAGAATTATAAAGAAGGTTTAATGATTATTGATAGGAATGAGCTATGGCTTAAAGCAAAAGATGTTGCTTACATATTTAAAAATAAAAATGCTAGCAAAGCAATTATAGATCGTGTCAAAGAAAAAAATAAACAATATGGAAATATAGGTAGTCAAGTTTCATTACATCCTTTAAATGTTCAACCAAATACTGTTTTTATCAATGAATCAGGCGTCTATGTATTCTTTAATTATGAAATAATAAATGAAGCACACAGAAAATTTTCAAGATTGGGTAAATGTGAACCAATTACCAGGACGGAGGGCGGCCTTTACTCAGCTTACCACCAAGGGCCCGACCTCACCAGTGAAGCTCTTAACCCCTTAGCATACAATTTATGAAAGGAAGAATCTTCCCAACATTATTAATTTTTGATTTTACATTTATATAACAGTTGCGACGTTCATAACTTACAAATACACAAAAATAAAAGTTTTAAACATTATTCTTTTTTTTTTTTTTAATTGAACTATGGCATTTGGAATTACTATATTTAACTAACCCGAGTATACTCGTTTATATACCTATGCATATAAAATATATAATACAAGTACAAATGTACTCTAAATTAATTGCATAATTCTCAAACAAGGAATACTTACATATATAAGCCCATAAATAATGACTGATATATATATAAAATATTATTTACGAAAATATACACAATTTCAAAACTATTGATTTCTCAAATTATTTTAAATAGACATTTATAATCTTCATAACATGCATATACATAAAATTAAAAGTTATAGACATTTGTCTGCATTTTTAATTGAAATATGCTGATTCGAATGTACTGCAGTTTACTAACCCGAGTATACTAGTTTGCAATGATAAAATAAAATATATGAAGTAACTACTTCATGGAGTGGTTGCACAAGGTGCCAACAAATAACACACATATGCAAGCCTAACACTAAAATTAGATGTGTAACATTTTCTTCACAAACTGAATTACAGAAATACTAATGATAATACAATAAGAATGAAAAATTACTTAGCGTTCATAACTTTCTGAATTTATATCCCGAGTGTATTCAATATGCATAAGCGCAAAGAATATAAAACCAAAAAATACACTGAAATATGTTTCGTAGCAAGGATTATCTTGTCCTTGATGTCTGCTGTTGTGTGGTACACTCGGAAACATGGTACTACACTGAGAGGTACGGCACAATCTTCACACATGTAGCGTGTTTCTCGCAGTATTTTTTTTCCTCTTGCATCTGTGACTCTGCTGCACATGGCACACTGGCGTGTCGGATTGCTCATCTTTTCAGTTGCGGGAATTGTAGATGGGAAATGGCGTTCGCTGATTCTCAGAGGATTTACCGACTTTCCTGGTCGGCCTCTGCCTGGTGACATAGCTGGTGTGTGATACTTCTCAATTAGTTTTTCTATGACAGCCATCCTTAATTCCAAGTGTGAATTCTTGCCTCCTTTCTTCGTATACAGCACAAAGGCATTCCAAAGTGCCATATCTAGCAGATGGAAAAATATTTTTTGTAGAATTTTTTCCCCCTTTTCCTGGGTACTGGGTAATCTGCTATGCATTGATCGACGTGGTCCACACCCCCCATGGTATTGTTATAATCTATAACAATTTGTGGCTTCAGACAGGGTACTCCTTTCACAGTTACAACTTTCATTTCGGGGCTGTGAACGGTAGACAAAACACAAACTGGCTTTTTGTCCATCCATTTTACCACTAAAACCTTACCTCTTTGATAAGCTATGATGTTACCCGTTTTCAGTTTTTTTTATTTCAACTCTGGTGGTATTTCTTTCTCTTGTGGCCTTCACAGTTCCAATAGGTGTCTGTTCTATTTGACAGTAACTGATCTGCTAACTTGGGTGATGAGTAAAAGTTGTCTGTAGTGACACAGTAAACCTTACAGAGTAGTAGTTTCATCAGTGACAAGACTACTTGTGATGACATTGGTAATCCTTTATAGTCATCATCAAAATTTGTTCCCCGACCTGTGTATATCACAAACGAATACAAGTACCCAGTTGCTGACTCACAAAGCATAAACATTTTTACACCGAACCGTGCTCTCTTGAGTGGCAAATACTGCTTCCAGCCAAGACGTCCCTTGAACAACATGAGGCTCTCATCGACTGTAATGTCACGTTCTGGGGTGTACACTTGGGAAAACTTCTCCTGAAAATGGACATAGATTGGCCAGATCTTATTTAGTTTTGGATTTGGATGAGTGTTTTCATCGTACGACTCGTCAACAAAGTGAAAGAACTGTTTGATTTGAAGAAATCTGCGTAAAGGCATTGTTTTCCTAAAGAAAGGTGTGTCAAATATTGGACTCTTAGCCCAGTACATTTGGTAGTTCGGTTTTTTCACGATACCTTGCGCAATAATCAGTGCTAGGGAGACATATATTTCCTCCTTCGAGGTAGGCTTCCATTTAGTCTGGCGGTGGGCTTGAATATATTGTGCGGCAAAACTGTTAGTTTCTGTTGATATAAGTTCAGCCTGTTCATCATCAAAAACAAGAGTAAATAACTTAGAACATCATTTTTATCACTTACTTGCACATTCATTCCAGGCGTGCCTGTAAACGGAAACCTTGGTAGACTGCGGCTTGTTTCATTGCAGTTTATTTTGCACCATATTCGGCCAGATGGCTCTTCACTTTCCGAATCTGAGGAAACTAGAATGTCTTCATAGTTATCACTGTCATTTGATCCCGATATATCCAGATCACTCATTTCACTTTGTTCCGTGTCCGAATCACTCATTTTGTGAACGATTGAAAATTGGCACGAAAAAAATTTCAAAACAAAAATCGGAGTGTACTTATTGATGATTGTAAAATGCAGGAAAATTCACATGCTGCTGACCATCTGAGAATGTGCTTCACTCTGTAAATGTTCACTAGATAATATGTGTGCGTTTGACTACAAATGTCTAAAAAAATTACTGAAGTCAGAATGTTTGCCCGCTTTGATGTAGTGGCAATGGCTGCGTGCGATAGACTAAGCGGACATGCAGTCCTACTGCACGCGTATAATTTATTTGATGTACTCTTTTGGCCCACGTTATTTGAGTGGGCTAGAGACGTCTGTGAACTGCTTCGCCTACTAACTTCAGTAGTGCTAGCAACAATTTCTAGTGGCCGCAAATGTAACTGCTAAGTGGCAATGGCTGCGAGCGATAGACCGAGCGCACACGCAGTACCACTCGAGACATCTATGAACTGCTTCGCCTACTAACTTCAGTAAAGCTAGCCATGGTCATATAGTGCTAGCAACGTTTTCTAGCTGCTGCAGATGTAATTGTTACAAGTATAATCGGAATAATACAAACGGGCACAAACATCTTCTCTTTTACGAGTTAACTCGGGTTAATATATTTCTGCTACATTATAAAACTCGAGTATACTCAGGATAATATGCTAAAGGGTTAAGAGCGATATCCATTAACAGGAAGAAATATCTGTCATAATCTATGCTCAGGGCAACCACAACAGGAATGTAATTTATCAGTGAGAAAATCCATATATTCGAAAACAATAAATTACATCGCTTCTCCCTCAACATAATTCCACATCAGCCTGTAGTACTAAGTCAAAAACACTCTTTTTGATACCAAGTCTCCGACAACATTCAAATTTTACAAAAGGACTTCTGTCCTAAAACATTCCCAAAAGGCACTTGCTGCAAGTAATACACTTTACAGCATCCTGCTTTATATTACATACATATTATAACACATTATGACGTGAACCTATATAACGGCAAAGTCCATACACAATGTACACCTCGGAACCAGAGTTACACAGGACGCAAATATATTGATACAGCACTCATTGAATGGGTTAAGTGGTGTACCTGCAGATATTACTAGGCCTTAACCTTTCACATTCAACTCTATCACTCCCAAAACATCAGCACCTCGCTTCCCTTCTCGCAAAGCACTCCTGTGCACCCATTTATATTTCTAGTTGACTTGGACAGTGCTTTTCCCATTTCTTTGAAGTTGCAAATAGCAATGTTTCAAAAGGACTTGGGACTCGTCATGAGACAAACTCCTCGACATTCAAAACTGTTTATCAGACAGACACTATCATCAACTGATCCAGTCTCTCCTCAAAAGGGAAAACAGCAAAAATTGGGACGACTCACTAAATCCTCATGATCACCATGGCCACCAGTCGTCAACCACATACCTGAACTGTGATAGGACCTTCCATTCACCTTGCTTAGCACGAAAAGGAACAGGCCATCACCCACACCTCATGGAAGAAGGTTCCCTCTGAGTCGTCGATCATTGGCACTGCCACTTCATCAGACCATTCCCAACTGATTGTCGACTTCACCTGCTGCCCCCCCCCCCCACTCACCTTGCAAGACTGTGCTTTGCTCACGTCTTCGCCAAGCAAAATTGTCGCCCCCATCCTTATCCATTCTACCAGCCGAGACCTCAGAGACTCCCCTCCCCATCAAGGCCGCCCCTCCACGGTTGTTACAGGGATAGACCAGTCAGAAGAGCAACTCAGACACCCCCCCGAATACACTACCAACACATGCCCGATTCAACGAGGGAGGGCAAGAACACCAAAAATTAATTCCCAACAAGCAAAGGGAAGCTAAACAAACCTTGGCCGAGAGACATCCTAAAAAAAAACAACGAACCTAACCAAATTAAACAAACTGAAATAGAAAAAGCAGAAAACACAAACAACCAATCAAAATTACCATTAAGGACGCAGCCTCGACATGTCAACCAGCTCAACTGAATAAGTTTTACCATAAATTAAGAAACATGGTGAGTGTAAATTAACACAACTAGAGATGCAAACAAGTGAAAAAGAAAAACTAGAAATTGAACTTGAACGTAAATAACTTCAACAAACAAAAGAAAAACATACGTTAAGGAAAAACATTATATTAATTATGAAATTTTTAAAAGTAACAATTCATTACTCTTATTAAATGAACACCCACTCATAGTATTTGTGAATGAACCTGGCTTATATTCTCTAATTTTAAAATTAAAAATGAAGCAAACTGAAAAATTTCTAGCTGAACAAGTTTTTCCTTCTATAAGAGAATTGGAGAACATAAATTACAAAAAGAAAGAGCTACAAGAAACCAATGAAAAACATATAAAATTTAGTAAAATACAGAAGTCGAAAATTGAAAAGAATGATGTGATATGTATATATGTATATATGTATATATATATATAAATAAAAAATTATTACCACGTATTTGCAGCATGAGGAGTGTTTGTATAAAATTGGAGGGTACAACAAAATAAAATTTTAGGGCAAAGCTATCAACATATAATACAGGTTCACTTCCCCAGAGCGCGATATCTTTTGGAATAATAATTGCCTTCGTTTATTTTCATTAAAATTATTTTGATTAGTAATAAATTATTGCCTCCTATTAACTATTTTTTATAAATAAATAAAAAATGGAAGCATTGATAAATGTGCTGATTGGAAAAAAAGAATCTACAAAAATTTCCAAACATAAATATTATATATGAAGGATGGAAAAATTGTGGTCCTCGAAAGCCATTTCATTCTATTAGATTCAAAGACAAATATGTTTTATTAATATTTAGGTATTTAAAATTATTTAAAATTTTTAATTTATATTAATATTTATAGCAAAATTATGAGTATATGTTATTTAAATTAATTCATTTGGTTTATTGTTAACAGTTTATGGTATAGATTATAGTTTACAATTTATTGTTTATAGTTTACAGTTAGCAATAATTTTAAATATAAACAAAATGTAACGCTTGGATTAAGAACCAATATAATTTTTGTTCCTTTTTTTAAATATCTAAAAAATATTCTTAGGTCCTGTGGGAAGCTCGGATCTAAAAAAAATATATTATTTAAAAATCTATTAAAAATATTGGATATTAGTTTTTTTTGGGTGTTTAGGTGTTTTATGTTTTAGGTGTTTGTTAATTTAATAAATAATTTTTGTAAAAATCTACTTTTTACATGTTCTGCAAAGGGCTCAAACGGTCGTTTAAACATCAGTTTTAAAAATTTTGATTTTTAAAAAATAATTCAGTGTTTTAGGAACAGCTGTTTAAATCATCATTTACTGTATAAATTTTTTTTATTTTGTTTGTTTCTTCTATATATGTTTTTTGGCTCCTTTTATGATTTTTTTGTATGATTTGTTATAATAAAATCCACACATTTTGCATTTTACCATAACTTTTTCATGTTTAGTTCTTGGTTTACATTAAATTTTTTTTTTTTTTTTAGGTATTGTGCACAATCCTTTAAGAGTTCTACTTTTTTCGTAGCTTTTTTAATTTTTTTGGTTTATACTCAGCAGTGCATATTTTACATAGAACTTTAATATTGTTTTAATATATTTTTTAGTATTTAAATGTTTTTTTTTTCATGAGTTGGTTTGTAATGATTTTCACAAACATTACATTTAACTTGTGTTTCACGAGTTTTTCTACTCGCCCTTTTAAAAACATTTACATTTCGAGCATTCTCCATTTTTTTCTGTATTTATATAGAAAATTTTGTTATTATATATTTAAAAAAATGGAAAACTTTTTTCAAAATAATAATTTATCTTTGTAATTAATTTTTTAAAACAAATTTTTCATAATTTTTTTTCAGGAGTGATAGAAATGTTTTTATTTTTCTATTTTTATTATTTATTTGTTTATTTTAAAATTTTTAAAAATGGAATTAGGAAAAGGTGTTACTAGAAATTACGTCTGTAAAATGGTTAAATCATATTCTGAATTTCCAAAAAATAAAAATTATTATGGAATAGTTTACTTACGTTTTTCTTGTAAAAAGATTCAAAATGCTAAAATGTTAGAAAATATACTGTGTAATTTATATGATAAATATATTACAAAAGCTGGCATGAAAAATCATTTAGCTACTGAAAATCATAATCAACCTGATGATGGCTTATAAAAAAATTTTACTACTAGAAAGTGTTCTGTCTGTAAAATTGTTAAGGCCCACTCTGAGTTTTCAAAAATATAAATATGAAATATGGTATAAGTTATACTTCTTATTCTCGTAGAAAAATTGGCATTGCTAAAATGTCAGAAAACATACCATGTTCTTTATGTGAAAAATACCCAAAATAATTGCCTCAGAATGTTAGGCTAACTATGTTATTTCTAAAGTATTCACAGAAATTGATTACTTTTTGATAATAGAATGAAGAGTTACGAGCTATACAATTTAAGAAACTATTGCTGCTAAACTGATAAAGTTATAAAACTTTGGTTCTAACATAACAAATGCTTTCTCATGTAAATGGCCGTGGTACCCATTTGGTTCACTGTAGGTGCAATATTCTTGTCCGAAAATTGCTCGTACTTAACATAAGTGTGTTTGTTGACAATGGGTTTTGGGTAAAATCCAATGTTTTAATTCCCTAACAGTTATGATCATCTAACTTTTTAATTAATAGCTCTTTTTTTTTTTTTTTTTTTTTTGCTCGTCTGTAAATACCCCTTAGCATCCAACAAAAATGGAAATTCTTCAAAAAATTTTGCTTCTCGGTGAGATTTATCATATCATTGTACAACCACTACCACTCTAACATGATTATACAACCAACACAGGCACACAGCTTATGAAATTTTCACATCCTCTTGGCCAATGTTAAAGTAGTATTAGTAAATTCTTTACAAACCAACTGAAGTGGATAAATGTACGGGGTACAGTGACTAATCTCCTTGGGAAGCCTCTAGCAATTAATGAAAACAGCAATTTTGAACTCTTTAAATGTCGGTTATTATATTGTGTTCAGTAACCATGTGGTAAATATTGTTGGAGGTTGGAAAAAATAATTAATTTTAAGACTGCATAAAATTGGTGTTTATTAAGTACGGCAAGTTTACAATTGAAGATGCTTAAGAAGATGTTCTGCTCTATTTTTTTATATATGGTTCTGCTAGTAGAAAGTTTTTATTATTACTTTATTTGTTCCAGGATGAAGATGCTGAAATGTTGGAAACGTTGCTTCAGTGTAAAGAACCTGATAAAAGTTTGTCTCTTAATGAAGTTGTTGTAGAACACATGCTGCAACTTCCCGGTCTTACAGCCGAAATAATTCAGCAGGTTAGTTGTGGTATTATAATGTAGTAGAAACTATTATTGGAAGGTACATAAATGTTAAGGAGGATGTTAATTTTCTACGAGGGAACATTCTTCAAATTAATGGTAGTGTTTTGATACTGTTACAAGGGAAATGCTAGAATGATAGTGCAATACCACCTATAGGAATTTCCCATATGATTCCATACGAAAAGTCAGGCAGAAAAGATAAGTTTGGTGTGTGATTATGAACAAAGTTATTACCCTAAAAATCGGAAAGCATGCATTAGTTAAAAATTAAAAATGATAATTTAGATCATTTTGCTCAGGAAAGGTTACTATACATGAGGAGATGTTGGGGTGAAGGTATCTCCAGCAGCGCTACCCAAATTACGTGCCCCTCACTCATCCAGTCTAAAGAATGAGTGTGGTGAGATGAATTGAGAGTGGGTAAGTGACAAAATAAATACAGCAGGGTAAACAGGAGACCATAGAGAAATCCACCAATAATGGCAGTATCTGCCACTTTTGCACACGTGAAAATCAGGATACCTCAGATTGTCGTGGAGGGAGGTGAGGGCTCTGAACATCACACCATCATTACTGTGTTTAATGGAAAATATAAAGACAGTGGCATTGTGTAAGGCAGTGTTCTCATGCTCTGGCACTACACATACACCCACACATTTTACTGCGTAATTTACATAATTAATTAAGGTTCTCGTAATACTGTTTCGTGATTTATGCTATTTGTCTGTCTTAATAAGTTGTGGTTGACTGCTCAGGGTACGTTTTATATCCAGGTGGAATTTTTGCAATGTTATTTCTCTCGTGTAAATCCTCTTAGATGCTATAACTATCCATGCAGGCCGCAGTGAAACAGACGCATGGAATCTTGCCTTTACCAGCACATGCCTTGTACTTCCACAAGATTAGCTTGTCACATACAGTGCATTTGTGAGCCAGGTAGGAGCTACGAGCTACAACATACAGCTGCACGCATCTCGCAAGTCTCGTCACGTTACAGCTTGTAGCATAGCTGTAGCAAAGTAATTTTCAGTGTCTTGCACATTGAAAATTTGGAATATATTAAGTTATAATAATTGTGGCTGTAATTAATTTGTGTGTACGTATGTGTATGGTGATGCTGATTGGAATGTAACATGCAGTAGATTATGTGTTACTAATTAGTTCTCACAATGAGGCTAATTTAGCTATTCTTATTTCTACTGGTTTTGCAATAATTATTTTTTAAAATCTTCAAGAAAACTTTTTCTACAACTTTGTGAAAGATTGTTTATATTGTAGTAATACATTTTTTCAATAAAACGTACTATATGGTTTTAGCTAACTAAATAATTAACAAAATTATCGTAAGTGAACTAATTAGCTGAAACCATATTATTCTTTGGCTAGAAAAACTCACCAAATAGTAAAAACAAAATTTAGGAACACTTTATAGTGCAGTAAAAATATGTTTTGACTCAAAAAATTATTACAAGCAAGAAATTTGCTAGAAGTGTTGTGTTTGTCATACTATAGAATATACTAAAAATCCCCTATGATAGAAACTGTCATATAGTCGCCATATTGGAAAATGGCAGCTCATTTATGGTTTATTGTGTATAATTTGTTAACAGTTACAGATAGAATAAAAGTTTCAGATAAGAAACATAGACAAAAAAAATTAACAATGTTGTTCATTATAATTTTTTCTGTAAAGTTAATAGTTTTCGAGTTGGAAACAATTGAGTATTGTAGATTCATCAAGTGTGCATATTTTACATGAATTTTCAGGCTGAGTTCCTGTCAAAGTTTGTGAAAAATAGATAAATATCAGCTAACAACGAATAAAGTATAGTTTATCATAGGCAGTGATTTAAATTAAAAACAATATGTACATTACAATGATGTACAATGAAACAAACCTGACTTAAGAAGGTGTCGCTATTGGCATTATGAGAGAAGGTAGTCATCAATGTTGTCCTCATTTGGTACTTCTTCCGAGTCCTTGACAATATCCACACATAGCAGAACACCTCAATCCTGCTCAGGAACATTCGCAATGTTTGCTGGAACCTGATGTGTAACCACAAGATACTAAATTGAGTAACTTGCTAGGAGCAGTGTCCTGTAGGGTAGATGCCAATCCCAGGCAGATGGTTTCAAGTTGTTTCCCACTCACTGCTGAACTAGTAAGTATGTGCGGTATAAGTGGTTAGCTGCTGATGAACTTGTGTGAGGTAAAACTGTCAAATTAATCTTATAATGCAATTGCCGTGGGCATATGCTTGTCCTGTTATCGTATGTAGTACAGTGTTTTGAACATAACACAGTTTCCCACACACAGGGTGATAGGTGACAACACATGAAATAAAGCTTTTTATTTATTTCTTAGGCATTACAAACTAATTGTGAAGTAAAATTTAAATTCTATCTAACTTTGGTGATCATGTTTACAACAAAGCTGTACTTACGTCACATCATGTGTAGCAGTGCTACTTTAAACCCTTTTGTCTTTCACGCGGGTGGAAGAAATAATTTTGTAGCTAATTTACACTGTCTGAAATTAGGTTTAATAGATTTTTAAGGGTACGGATACTGCTATCACATGTTAAATTTCTACTCACATCTAACAACATTACGAACTTTAAGCTATCACCCTCGAGACATGACCTAATTCAGCAATGGCTCCTAGCTTGCTCAACGCAAGATTGTGAAGAGTGAATATGTTTTTTAGTGTCCTGCATGGCAAAAACATCCACCCATACTATCACCAAGAACATCACACCTATACTTGTGATCCTTCTAGGACCAAATAACCACAGTACACAGAATCCAACCAAAACATACGATTTCAAAGAAAATTCACCAAAATATGTAGATTACAACCAAGATATATAATTTTGAAGTGAAAGTATTGCACCTAGGTTAAAAAACCTTAAATATGTAATCAAAATAATTTTTAGTATTAAATTTAAATAATCTCAGACTAGAAGACCCTATATTTACATTAAACACTGCCATAATACTCATATGTATAATAATTTGGATAATAAATTCAATAATGCACCATTATAAAAGTATCCTCCAAACGAGACAAGTACCTAAATAACAAGGAATCAATCAATGCACAATAATGGGCCCTTTTATGCCACATCATAGGATTCGAATGGCCATGTTAATTTCATTATAATTATGTTGCTTTTTAGTAAGTGTAATGCCATCACCTTATAAAAATTTTTAGATTTGGAAGCTAACAATTGTAAACTCAGTTAAGATTAACATTTACCTCAAAAACCATACAAACAAATATGTTTTAACTGGTAATGTACTGCACTGACTGCTTGATAATCACTGTTATGCTGTAAAATATCCTACACATATTTTTGCCTGTATAATTTTGCTCTTCTTATTTTTTGTTCACAAAATTGGAATTAAAGCAGATTATCTGAATGTACTTTCACGAAGTCACCTTCCATTAGCTTCGCATTTGGAGTTAGTTGGGGGCCGGACACCGGTGTATGACTAGTGACGTCATACCATTGAGGGAGCATTCTGTAGCCATATGATGGCGGCCAAAGTTTGCTGTCTTTAAACTAAAATAATTTTTTTAATACAGATATTTATGTAACAAAAAAGCACATTTTTATTTTCATATGTGCATCTCAGTGTGTTCCTGTGGTTTGAGTTAAATTTGTGTGATTCTCATTGAGCTTATTGAATGCAATACACATGTTTTTATGTGCAAAATACAAAAGGAAATTTTAGTATTCACAGTGCTGTTGTCATATTAAAGATTAGTGACTTGAACTGAGTTTATACGTATGCTTCACAAAACCCGGATATTCCCTGCCAAAAAATAAAAATAAAAATATTTGCTGATGTTATGCAGAAGACCATCTTGTGGTTGTAAAGTACATTTTGCTTTTTGATGCCCAAGTCATATCTCCCAGAAATGTGGACTGGTTGGTTCAACTGCCCAACGTATGTGTCCTGCAGTGTAGCTCCAGTAGCCAGCACTGGACCTGCTCCAGTTACATGCACCTGAGTGTACGACTTCTGAAATCAACTGCCTGCTTGGACCATATTCATCCACAAGCTTCGCAGCGGCAACAGCAGCAACTTAGAAGATTGAATTGGGGAGGGGAGGGGGTTGACTGGGAGTCATCACATTTATGCCTCAACAACCAGCTCCCCTGAGATGAACAGATTGCCAGAGCCCAACTATATGCCAGTTACGTATACTTCAATGTTTAATGTCATGAGCGGTTGTGCATTAAATGTCGAATTGTGTCTTTTAACCAAACGCATGAGTGTTAACCCCTTGCCTAAACACTGAATGTTAGACACCAACATTAACATTAACATTTTTCATTACAGCACTCATGCTTATCTTTATAATTTTTTTCATCAAAACCTGCGATTTTCATTATAGTTTGAATTTACGAGACGTAAAATTCAAAAAGAAAGAAAAATAGAGTATGTTGCTCTCACTATATGTGTTGGTTACAAGAAAATGTTAATTATTTTATCAACATGTATACTTGCATCACAAAAATATCCTAGGATGGCAGACACAAAACATGTCATATAAGTGGTAAATTATAGAGCATTTTTGTCATTGACTATACCTTAAAAAATTTATTATACGTAATACAGACAAACCGAAGAGATAACTAAATCAAATCTTTAAATCAGAAAATTAATACAAGTTACCCTATAGTAATTTTATTTATATACTTATCTATCATACAAGCCTGTGTTTCACAGTGATTCAAACATTGTTGTAAATAAATATATTAAATTAATGTTTGTTGCCAGAATTGGTATTTACTGCAGGTGAAATGTGTCATACATGTGTCACTTCTAAGAGTAATGAAGTCATACATTTAAAGAATAATATACAATTAACGGAGGTATTTTAAATACCCACCATTGTGAGTTAATGCTTCTAGGAGACAAGTAATCCTAACAAAAAATATTAAAATTAGTAGGTGTGTTAATGTACTCTTTTCATATTGTGTAAAATGGTGTTATTACTTTGTGACTGGAACAAAGGTAGTGAGATGCCTGCTGAGGCTAATAAGGAAGAAGCTGTGATTAGTAGCTGACCATAATCAGTCATGTTTACTGCAATTCTATGTATGCACTACTTTTATTAACTAAAGTGTGCATTTGATCACCAAAATGTATAATTGACCTGATGTCAGTATTTTAGTAGAAATCAGCAACACTGGAACATTTAGTGAATTTATTTACACAAAACAAACCATATTCACATTAATTATGTCATTAAGTGCAATTTTTTGCAAAGAGAAAGGCAAAACTGTCCCAGAAGAATCACATAAAATTATTATTCATTCATTCAAAATGTAACACAACATTTATTTAACAAACTTGTTCCCACAACCAAAGACACCTACTGTTGTTTGGTGTGCCTAAAAGATGCTCATTTAGATTATGTTAAATGTCATTTCATTCATATCACACGTTGCTTATGTGGCATTCGCTTGAACCATTAATGGTGTCACCAATTCTGTTTTACATGCAAACTGCTGGCAAGTGGCAGGTTGGATTTCTTCCCCCTTGCTGTTTTCAACCAGGTTGGTGTTTAGTTCAAGATTTCTCAATAATGCATCCATCAGTTTGTTGCAGCAATTAACAATGTGTTGTGCTTTGAAGCTGAAGGCTTGTATGAAAAGGGCTCTTTGTATCAACTTGCTTCCTGTCTAGCCAAAACAGACACTGACTATTCATGTGGAGCATGAATGGTATGCTCTCCAGATAGGGTCAGTGGCACTGCAGGTCCCAGATTACTGCTTGGCAGTCCCTTTAGTTGCAACTGTTGTGTTCTACTGGTTCCCTCTTTTGCAGAGGTTAAGTGATTATTTTATCCCCATCACTTCTGGGATTGTACAGCACAGCACCAACTACGGTCAGGCTGGCATCAGTCTGCACCACCTCTGATAAGAATAGTTGTCTATGACTGTCTTTTGAGAATGACAGCATCAGAATGTCAATAAGCTTGGTAGCACTTTAGGATGTGTTCTGAAAACCGTAAGACAACTATCTTAATTATATTTTCTCAGTTTTCTCAACGTATTTTGAAATATTAATTACTTGAATTTCTTCAATTCTACTTATAAATTGTATTTGGTTATTTTTCAATTCCTTTAATAGTTATTGCATTTCATTCGATTTTGTACATAGTGTGTGTAAGTGATTTATGAGTTATAGAATAGGCCCCGAGGTGACATTTGGGGTGTAGTTATGTTAAAATGGGATAATAGGCATGAAACACTCAATTTCTGCTAAGCTACGATCTGCTGCCTTAGTGCACTGGTAATTCTACTTCATTGACAACCGGTATGTCAAGAATGCTGCCAGCATTGCAAAGTTGGGGATGTAACTATGTAACAAATTACGGAGGCCCAGCACCTTCTGTTGCTAATTATGGATGTCTGGTGCTTATAGGAACTAAATGACATATAGGTGCTTTCCAAATCAGTTTGTTACCTAACTTACCATATTGCCTAGGCACTAAAGATTAATTTTATCAGTGTGTCATTTTTGGTCTTGCACTCCAGTCACCATATATCTAACTGTCCAGAATGAGTGCTCAGTGGTGGAACTGCTCTTCTGAGGAGGCAGAATAGATTCAGTGCCATCCAGGTATGCAGTTGTATACTTCTCAGTGTTTCCTTCTAAGACACAAATTATCATTTCCTGGAACATGACAGAGCACAATTTGATACCATAGTCTAAGTGTTTCTGTGAATGTGCTTTTGTACTTGCCGTGATGTAGCACTCGAACTTGCCAGTACTTTCAAGTCTGATGTTGAAAACACATGAGTAAGTCCAATGCCTGCTATGTTGATGAATGTAGGTGGGGACTTGACTGTCAGTTTATTCTGAGGGCAAATAGTAACACAAACATTTACTATCTTTTTTGAGGGCAAGCCCCACATGAGTGTGTGTGAGTCATAAAAAGTATTCTATGTTTTGCAACTTTTTGGTCAAATGTAGCTAGCCTGAGCAAACACTCCACAGGGTTTGTCCAAGGTATCCTCTTGTCACCTCACAGTTCTGTTGAGCAATGTCGTGTTTTTGTTAATTGAGTCAAGGACACACAGTCAAGTTCTGGTCATAGACAGCCTATGCTGTCCATATTCCATGTGTCCCTAGTTGTATGCAGTCTGTGCGGGTGTTGATGCTTACAACATAATTTAAAATCCAATGGAGTCCAACAACAAGTTTCTTCCTCAAATCTGCCACAACAGGGGTCTAGGCATTTGCCTCGACTTCCGAAACAGCCACGTGATTGATGCTACAAACCAAATCTGTTGATATTGAGACGTTATGGTATTTAAATCACTGAATCTATGGCTAAACTACTACAGTGTTAATAGAAACCGAGCTAAAAAAAACTGTTGTGCTATTTGTTGAACATAACCTTTGTAAACATTATTGATATCATAGAACTGGACACAAAGAATAAGTTTGCAGTTTTGTTATATTCTGCAAAAATTTTGCCAAGTTAAGACATGACTCCTGCTATTATAAAAATAGAGATCCAATGTACTTGTTCATTGAAGTATTTTACATGAGTTATAATGTGTTATTTTTATCTCATTCATACCAGGAAATTTGTGCAAATGAAACAGAGACCAGTGTGGGTCCAAAACTACGTATGTATGTGTAAATATAATAGCAATGTTAAAAATTTACTTCAGCTGATTACTTTAGTATGTTTGGCCACATTTAATGGGACATGACTGTGGACTGATTTACTTGAAACATTAAACCTTTAATTATATGCTTTGCTATCCCTCTCGTATCACTTTTCACTCATACGTAATTAAAACATTACTAGATGTCTCAAGATAATTCTCAGAAATGCCATAGTCACTTGTGTTTCTAGTCGAGGAGGTGGTACTTCACTGCCAGGTGTGCTCCTGATACCTGCTTATTTTTAACCTCTCTGCAGCCTTTTTATAAGAAAGAAACATATTTGATGCATGGAGAAAAGCTCTGTGAAAAATAACAGTATTAAGTTTGTGAAGCAGCTTTTTATCAAGTGCAAATAACATTTCATTTGAATTATTTTTATGCTTTTATTGTTAACAAATGTTATTAATAAATAATACTTAATAAAAAATATCAAAATATTATTTGATTAGGAACAGAATTAAGGTGCTCCTTTAAAACACCCCTGATGTACTGACATGTTTTTTTCTTTTAAAAAAAATTCTGTCTATGGTAAAATAAATTATTAAGATATGTGATGCTGCAATTGAAAAATTGTCTCATATTCAGGAGAACTTGGGTTCAATTCCTGGTTGATTTCAAATTTAAGTTTTCTTTGGTTTTCCAAAATATTTCCAGGTAGATGGGAGACTGGTTCTTTAAGACATAAACCCTTCTATTTAATCTCAAAACGCTTATTTGTATGTTTACATCTGTATTTACAGTAAATTTTATTAAGTTGTTACCAAGAAATATAAAATTAAGCTTATAAATCTGATAATATTATAGTTGTGTGATAATTAGAAATAATATACAGTCACAACACGTAATATTGTTATGAAATTTTTTAATATCTAGTTATGTTTGGATTAGTTTTAAAATAGCTGCTCCGTCTTTCCATTTTACATAACTTCAACATATATCAGAGCTACATTATTTACATTATCCATATTTTCTATCTATGTATACATATTTGTTTAATTAGATGACTTTTTACATGTTTCTTAAACTTCTACTTGTTTAGAAAATGCTGAATTATTTTATTTATATAAGTCACAGTTCTAAATTTCAAGAGGAACCATGGGCCCGCTGTGGCCAAGGGGGTCAGACCTCTCGCCTCCCACCAAGGCGATCCAGGTTCGATTCCCAGAGGAGTCGGTTCCCGGATTTTTGCATGTGGGAATCATGCTGGACCATGCCGCTGGTCAGTGGGTTTTCTCGGGGTTCTCCCTTTTCCCCCACCGATTCATTCCGGCACTGCTCCATACTCGCATCATATCACCCATCACCGGCGCTAAAGTCCTAGATTTTAAGCGTTGACCAAAACCTCTTCACTCACTCGAGAGGAACCATTTTGAAAAACTTTGAGAAAGAAAAAAGAAACATTATTTTCTATTATATTGTTTGCTGTATATTGATGGTGAAGAATAGAAACCTTCTAAGTCAATTTTCAGCAGTGTTTTTTTTTTTTTATGTTACTGCATGGAAAACTTGATGTTTTTTTAACATAGCGAATTTACCAAATTAAATTGTTCTAAATATATTACATCAAGATTACAGCTATGGTTGAACTCCATACAAAATAAACTTTTTTTCCTCTTTCCTAATTGAAATTTTTGACATAGAAGGTTTCCATTCTTCACCATCAATATGTTGTTTGTATATTATGTAAACTAAACACATGTAACCTTTCAGATGACTTTGAAGTATCACAGACCAGATAGTAATGTTAATTGAAGTAGCTATTATTCGTAAGAATTTGTCACATTTTGGGTTAAAATGGTGATGCAAGCAAACCCATGCCTGTTTGTCGATATTTATATTCCTATGGCGAAAAATTTCAAAAGTTGAATTACCAAGAATGCCCATCACCAGGTCAGTAACCACGATACTATACAACAACATACCAAATTTTCTTGATAGAAGTATTTTCAAAAGTTACTCAGTCAGAAAACTATCATCCATTTGTACCATGAGTATGACTTGTGACGAACTACCATATACAACACTGAGATGAACAACATATGTTTATTCTAAGTACTAGACATATGTTTGGTGTATAACTTGGCCAAAAGAACCTAAAAATTGTTTTTACCAAAGTAAACTTCCAGGTTTTTTTTTCAAAGTTTGCCACATGGGTCTTAAATGTTATTCGTACTTACTCAATTTGTGCTGACATACTAAAGTCTTACTAACACAGAACACTAGTTTACCCTAGTTCTTAATTTTCTTCAGTCCTTCCCTGTGAGTATCACAGTCTTCCAAGTGGTTTTGCTGTGTTGTAACGATTTTCATAATGTGTTAAGCTAATTTGAACTCTCCAAAACTATGGAAGGTTTGTCAAAATATGGTGTCAATGATATGAGACAATTTACTTGGTACAAGTGATATACAAAATATATCAGAAAATTATTGCTTTATAATTCAACCACTCTTTATGGCATGCTTTGATATTTGTTTGATATCCTTTTCATTTACTTCAGAAAGGGAATTTTGTTGAAGTTTAAGTATTTAGGAGTCCTGCTTTTATGATTAGTTTCTTATTTTCTTTATATTCTCAATTAGTAGCATTATGGAACATTGTATTTTTTCTGTTGATTCTGTCATCATATTTGATGCTAGGTGTTAATGCAAACACTAACACGTGGGTCCGTGCTTATCATGGAAGTTGCTAGTAGCCTACTATCCTCCTTTCTTCTTTCTCAGTGTCGGACATGTACAGTTTATCAAGTGTTGCTAGCTGCCACAGACAGCAATGGGGCTCTGCCATCTTTGTTTTAATTGAGCTCATGCATGCACAATAAACTCAAAAATAGTACATTAATATAGCAGCAAGCATTGAAGAACTGGAAGTTTTTTTATTATAGGGGCACTTATTATGAAGAATTAAATGTATTCATTGGTGGCAACCTTTAGGCTAAGAGAATATGTTAAGGGAAAAAGTAATTAGGTAATAATTAAATGAATTAGTCTAATGTAAAATTCAGGGTTTATTGTGAATGTTGTGCTTTTCAGAGTACTATGTGTTCTGTTTGTTAGTTGAAATTATATTTTTTGAGCATTTATTTGTAATGTCCTCGTCAGCTAGAAACTTGCAGTTATTATTTTATGTACACAATCTTATCAGTGTGATTACAATGCAACGTGGCAGTTCTGCAGTGATGTTAACTAACACAGTGTATAAAGTATGTTGTTAAAAAAATACTATTCCAATAAACAGCAACACGACAACAAAATGTATGGCTAGTACAATGAAATAATTTCTTTAGTGTCATCAATCACCTAATTGTACATGACATGAATATAGCACAGTGGTGTGCCATGTTTTAGGTAAAATATTCATTCCAAGTTTGTCTTAAGGATATTACTTTCAGCTGTAGTATTGTACTAAACCAGACTTATCTCATTTTAAAAAAGAGTTTTTTGGTGCAAGGCGATGTTTTTTGTTCCCAAAGACATTTGAAAAATGGGATACAAAATCTTAAGAAATAATTTTTGTGGGTTACAACATAAACAAGAATTGTCATAACACAAATGGTAAATAGTGCTGATTTTCTGTTTTTATTTTTTATGGTTTTCGTTACTTAACAATGGCTATACAGATGATAGGTTGAAACTAGATTTAAGGCATTTTATGATTTTTGAGTTTGTTTAAATGATGTGGCAGTATGCTGTATGTTGTGTTAGTGATTGATGTAAGCATGCTTTGTGACAGAAATGCCATAGACTCACCTTTTCTAACATTTTATTTTCAAGTGTCCAGTAATGACACACTGTATCTATGCCGCTTTGCTGTGTTATCTTTCAGTGTATCGGTTTGGTTAAGTGCATTTTGATTCTGCATGTGTATTATGACATATGATTTTGCATAAGGTTATGTGTAAATGCCAAAAAATGTGTAAATGTAAAAATTCCATTGTTGAAAATCTGTCTGAACCTTCAAGTTTGTAGAAACCTTGGCTACCAATTCAGCAGTATTGAAGATTTTACACAGAAGAACATGTACGCCTACAACCTTGAAAAATGTCTATAAACATGTTTCGTGAAAACTGTAAATATGATGATTTCTCAGTGATATTTATACTGGGAAAACTGCTTAAATAGCACTATTTTCCATCTAGTAATCCAAATTTTCCAAGTAGGGCACATGGACCCTCTTTTTATTAGGGGGCATGGGTAAATAGCCAAATAAAGCTGACTGCTGAAAGACACTCCAGAGGTTGGCATCAGTGAACAAATAACAAAGAAGATTGTTTACAGCAGATATGTTATATTCCTTAAAGAAAAGCACAAGAGGAAAATTTATGAGCATCTAAAATGTCATGGAACTTATTCTGACTCACCATTATGTGATGCTTTTAGTACAGACGAAAATCAGAAGAGAGGGAGGAAGACTTGTGTCCCACCAATAGAAGGCCACTCCAGTCACCTCAAAAGAACATTGTTAACCTAAGATAATCAACCCATATCCTTTCCCCCACCCAAGCCTAAGAAGCAAGAAGAATTTGTTATGCAGTGCAGGAAATAATGCTCAAAACATTTGTGTCGGTGAACCTTATTCTGTAGAAGAATAATTATGTCTGCGAGGTAATAAGTGGTCCAGTGCCGGTGAAAGAGTGATACTGCTCCTTAATCAGGGAAAGTGCATATGAGTTGCTGTAGTGAATGTCGAGAATCAGTAAAAATTCTTAGTGTAAAATAATGTGAATTTTCACAACAAAAGAAGTAAAAGTGGGAAAACTAAAGTACTAATTAAAGCTCTTGATTAGAGGTTGCTCCTAGATAGCAGGGATAGAATACCAAGAGACATATTCGCCAGTAGTAAGATACTCCACAGTCAGGTATCAATTCCTTGCTGCTGCCAGAAAATTTGATGCTAACCTAATGCTATTCTTTTCTGTAATTTATAAGCACGTCATACAGTCAAGAAATATTTACAGACAATTGCAAAATATTCACTCCTACGTTGTCGTGGTTGTGTTTCTTCCACTGTTATTTTATGTGTTTAGTTGACACAGATAAAGTAAGCATCTTACGCGAGAAATAGCGTTATCAATACTTGTGGCGACAACCCCCTATTCTCACAGCGCACGTTTTTGGCAGTGTAGGATGGGAGTGTAGAAATAGCGTGGCGCATCAGGCTGTGCTGTGTTGCAACGTCAGCAGTGGACGACCACCTGGCTCACCGCACATTGTTACCAAGTCAGTGCATCCTCACACTCGCAGCAGTGTGGCTGCCGCTGTATCTAACATGCATCGCATCACACACAATATGTGGAATTTGTGAGGTTTGTTTAGTGTTTAGGGGATACAGAATTTTATTTGTGCTAAACTAAAATTTTTTAATTATTGATTTAGTGATTAATATGTTTAATTCATTGGTGTGCACAGTATAAAAAATTTAAGTGTACAGATGTAAATATGACATGACACAAGAAGTACACGAGAGATGAGCAGCTTGTATATAAATAGAAATATTTATAGTAATAAATTAAATTGCAGCTATCTTAATCTTTGATTTCAGTCTGTGCAGTCACAAACCTTTGACCACATCAGTGCCATTTATCATTTGCTTGTTGACAAGTTAAAAAATAAAGAGAAACAAGTAGTCTCTTCTGAGACAAACATCCTGCAAAGTGTTCCAAGTTCTCGGAAATCCAGCATCACGACAGGTATGTATAATACTATTTTTAAGTCTCTGTTTCAGCAAGCTATCCAACTTGCTAAGCATATTTTGTGATGTGCAGTCAGACCGGAAACAGTTAACCTGTACTTAATCTATGAAAATAAGGTGGGCTGTGGTTGGCACCGTGGCTAAAGCACTGTCCTGCTGAAACCCGCCGTTCCGTCAGGTGTCGGGTGGTAACTACGCTGCCTCTCTCTATTTTAAGTAGGGAGACAACTTGGTTAACCCTAATAAACATTATGTTGATTGTAACAAATGAAAAAGGGGGAATCAGTTTGTGTACACATTTTTGGTAAGATACTGTACTTGGAAAAATACTGTACGATTACTTTAATATATCTTTACTTGTTTCAGAGTAACACCATATAACATGACGCTAGGGAGGACGTTGGAAGTTAATGTCTGCGCCTTACGCAGTAGAAAAAATATTCACAAATCACACCAAAAGATAATACCCGTGCCGGGTATTTCAAGGGCGACGTCTCATACCTTGTTCAACGCAGTTCCCAGTCCAATGCTCCCGTAGTCTTGATGAGCATACGCGGGCGCGATCCTTGCCGCTCATGAAAAATTACGACGGTGCCACTCATTGGTGGAAGGCAGTCCTCTGGGATCCTTAAGGGCCAACCCCTTAGCTCCTTACTAGCAGCGCAGTCTTCTAGCTAACTCTCCTTAAAACGTGCCAGACAATACAATGTCATAGTAGAGCTATGTATTCTGCCCAGCCGAAACATCTGCATTTCCACAATAGCTCTACATCCCACACTGTCCTGCTCGTTAGTTTCAAAATCACTCCGTCGAGGCTTGCTCGACCACCTCGGCCCAACTACCTCAGTCGCCATTCAACATCAGTCTATTTCCTTCCTCAGCACTACGGCTCTCCCTGTCCCTCGCGCACCTCAGCTGATCATACTTTAAAAACTATGTCTCCCTTCGGTAACATTACAAAATATATATTGATACAATTATGAGACTAATATCTATAAATAAAAGTACACAAACACATCTGCAAAACACAATATTTGTCTCACTAACTACTAAGGTGATCTTGGTTTGATTCCTGTGTGGGTACATATATAATTTTTTGTATAACTGGGCATACATTTCAGTTTTTTAACTGGTGTTTACTTGTGGTATTTCCATTTCCCCCATTTTTTACATTCTGTTGCTTTATTTCATGTTTGTCTTTATTGTTCAGGGGCCCGCTGAGGCCGAGGGGGGGGGGGGCCACGGTGGCGGAGGAGTCAGACCTCTCGCCTCTCACTAAGGCGATCCGGGTTCGATTCCCAGTTGGATCGCTTTTGGGAATCACGCTGGACGATGCTGTTGGTCGGCAAATTTTCTCAGGGATCTCCTGTTTCCCCAGCCGTTTCATTCCAGCACTCTTCCTTACTCACCTACCATCACCCCTCACCAGCGCTAAAGACCTCGTTGTTAAGTGCTTATTAAAATTTCTTACTCACACTTTAGAGCTCAGCAAACACTTTACAGACATCCAGTCAGAAGTCTGCTCTTGGGGTGTGATGCCATTCTTTTGGGTACCTTCCACATAGAGTTTTTGTTGTAAATGTTTTGCAGTGATAGTTAATGTTTTTGTAATAATTTGTGGGGCAGTGGTAATTCCTGTTTTAAAAATTTGTATAATAGGAATGATTTGAACACTTTAATCATGTATGCTATGTTGTAAGATTTCTAAGGCTCAGAACAAAATTATACACATACACATATACTTTTAATCTAAAAATTTATTAGCCAATGTTAACATTGATATGGGTTTCCAAACTGTCAAGACTACAAACACAAACTTTATAATTTTTGTACATGATATTTTGTCATTGACTTACACATTATCCAAAAGTTTGCTAGAGTTACTACCAAAAAGCATCTGCTTGGATTACTGTTTCAAGGGTTGATAAGGCCCTTTCACATCATCGAATTTGTTTCAGTTTGCCTTTAAATTAGTTGAATTCAGTTCTTTTAATACTTTGTAATGCCAAATTGACGTTATAATTGTAGTCATGTCAAGGTTCAATTAATTGAGTGCCTTGAATTTTTTAAAACATTATATAGTTTTTAATGTGTTCAATATTTTCTGGAATCCAAATTTAAACCTCCAAGAAAGCATTTTTATATAATACTAATGCAAATAACTGTCAAACTGACCTATATTAGCCAATTTATGGTTATTAAATGAAAGTGAACATAATCATCTAAGAGTAACAAAAATTAAAGTAAATTGGTTTTTATTCAATAAATGTTTTCTTGTTATGCAAGGAATGTAAATAATTTTAAAACCTCTGAATTTTTCTTTGTTTTCCATTTAGTTAAAAAACTGGGGAATAATTTGTTGAGTGGTCTCTTTAATGCTTATTGAATGGCTATAAGTGATATTCTGTTCAGTAAATTGAATTCAAGAAATATTATTCAAGATATCGTATGAAATGGCCTTTACACCCCTACATAACGTAAGTACTCAGCCTTTAATATACAGGGTGAGTCGGGAGGAAAGGTACATGCTTTGAGGGGTGATAGTACTGGTGATTCTAAACAAATTGTTTCTAATAAACACATGCCCTTTTCTTAACCGTTTCAGAGATAATTGTCTTAGTGGAGTATGGTATCTTGATTTTCTTCAAAACGTGTTACCAGAATACTTGGAGGATACCCCTTTGACAACAAGAGCTCGTATGTACTTTCATCAAGATGGAGCTCCTGCACATTCTGTACGGCCAGTGAAAACAGTACCTCAACGAAACGTATCCTGTGCATTGGATCGGTCGCCATGGAGTCATTGCTTGGCCACCGAGGTCACCTGTTCTTACCTCATTGGATTACTGTGTGTGGGGTTGGCTTAAAAGCGAAGTCTTCACACGCAGGGTGGACACGAGAGGAACTTCTCGCTCGTATTTACCATGCTTGTGCTCAAGTAAAGCAATGTACTGATAAGCTCAGATCAGCAACACTGCAGCTGTCTATCAGAGCAGCAAAATGCATTGAAGTTGATGGTGGAGTGTTTGAACGTGTTTTGTGAGGAAATGGGCATATGTTTATTAGAAACGTTTTGTTCAGAATCACCAGTACTGTCACCCCTCAAAGCATGTACTTTCCTCCTGACTCACCCTGTATACACACACAGACACACCCACTCACACCTAACTGTAAGCATGGACACAAAGAAAATGCACACACACAGTGTGTTCTGTAACTCAACCGACAGAATATTGCAGTATTTCGTCTGCAGCTCATCGTAGACGAAAAATATGTACACACATAGGCATGTAATGTTTTGAATATTTGGCTGTTTTTTATTTACTTTTTGGGGGTAATAATGTTTATAATTGTTTTCCAAATTGTTTTACATAGTTATTTCAATTGAGATTATCGGTTTAGATAATATTTTGGATTTTTTGTGTTTGTTTATTGTTGTTTTTAAAGTAGGGGTTCTAGAAACTTCTGGAATGTTCTGAAAAGTTTTAGAATCACTGGGTTAGTTTGTAAATTCTATCTTACGTTCTCACGACAACATTCATGGTCAGAACATCTTTTTTTTAATCTTTTTCTGACTATATCAGATTTCTTTTCTGCCGGTACAGGAGGCCAGTAGTTATACCTGATTAGTCACCTAAAAGTCTGTGTTATTTGTTTCAGTGTATATAAAAATGTTTGCTTTACTTAATGGAAATTCTATGATTACAGTGTATTTTTCTTGTAGGTGTTGTTGATCGAAGTCCGGTTAGTGAAACTGATTCGGATCACAGTGACACCTTGTTGTTGTCAGTACCAGGCACACCAATTTGGAATGCACAGTTTGGTGATTCACAATTTCTAGACAAGGTATTTATTATTTGTTTGTATCTAATAACTGATAACGTATATTCTATTTATTTGGGCTCTTTTGGTTTGTCCGCTGAAGTAGAATTTTTTCTGCATTATTTGTTTTATTTAATCATCCACAAAAATATTAAATATTTGGTTTACAAAGGTGTGGTACATAATTCAATGCTGAAAGCAGTAATATATAACTAGGTTTCTAGAAGCCAGTTTGCAAAAGTCAAGCAATAGCAATCCTAAGACAATAGTTTTAGCCACCGTTTTAAATAAAATTGGTTCCAGTGTTATGAACTTCTGAGGACAATCTCTGATGCCGGAACCTCATGCATCACCTGCGGAGCAAGAGATCACATGTAACAAATTAGTAATTTTGGATAAATATTTTCTCATAAGGTTGGCAAATACCTTTATCTAGAATTATTGTCATTGAGTATTTTATCCATATTGGCTTATAAAAAAGCGTAGAAATCAATTGTTTTTTTCAGTGTTTATTTATCCACCACGCACTCTGTGGCCTGATAAGTGTGAAAAATATTTTTTTTCTTATTTTCTGCCTCCTATAACTTATATGAATGAATATTTATTGAAAACATAAATATTAATGCATATGAAAATATGTCAGACTTATATATTAATAAACTTAATATATTTACCCCACAAATATATTATTTTTATATTAACCAGCATGCCTATTAAAATCTCTTTTCTACTAGAGAATGTTTTGCCAAAGTCTTGTATTTTTTCGTACAAGCTGGGAAAAAATGCGTAGAAAATACAATATAATGATAATTTTTACACGAGTAATAGTGAAACAAAATATTAATAATCCTTACCTATGAAAATTTTAATTTTTTATTATTATTATTATTTTTTTTTTTCATTTTAAACATTCGTTGACATTGCTGATTTGTAGATAAAAATTTATTTAGTCCATGGATTTTTTTTTGGAATTGAAAATCCACTACGTGTTCGTGCCTTCTGGCAGGATCACTTTGTGTAGGAGAGATGGCCCAGGTGAAGTTTGGGCCGGCTGCTCGACTAGCGAGACATGCCTGCTGTCCGTCGGGCATGTATATTTTTTTGTGCTAAATAACAATGTTTTGCAATAATTGAAATGTGTTATTACTGTATTGATTAACAAATTGAAATGAATTTTAAGTAGTGTTGATAAATAGTAATTTTGAAATGCATGAGTTTAGAGTAAAGTTTAAGCAAGCATATATTAGTAGTATTTTTGCGTTATATTGATAGAAGTTCCTTAGTCATTGAAAACTTTTTAGGAACTAAGACATCACTTGCCTCTGCAGGAAAAAAAAAGAGATTGTTTTACTTGGTAAACTGTACTAACGCAAAACTATGTTTTATTGCTTATATTACAGTACCAAAACACCCACATCAATTGACAAAAAATTTGCAAGTTAAAGTGAACTTTCAGGTTTGATTATTAAGGCTGTTCCGAGTTGGGTGGAAGGTTGTGTTGAAAATGTTGATAATTGGATTAGCAGAATCAATGGTATTGTGTTAATGTTGTTGGTATTATTAATAGGGATTAACTTTTTTTGCAGTGGGCACAATAATTCTTACTTATTAATTTGCTTATACCACACTGTTATTCAAAAAGGTTCGTATAAAATTTAAAAATGGCAGGGATTTCTGGAGAGGAGATATGGATCCTGTAATAGCCTCCTGCTTGACCGTATGCGTGAATGGGCATTAAATTGATATGACAAATGTATGCCAAAATTTCTAAAAGTAATTTAATATGGATACATTAAAAAAAAAATTTGGAAGTTGTTATTGTATGTACTTATGTCACAGAACCAAATTGAAATGATAACATTTTACCAAAATTCTAAAGTAGTTGGATTTGATAAAAAAAAAGATACATTTTACATAAACATTAATTTGTTTTTTAATTTTGTGTTTAG
Source organism: Medauroidea extradentata (assembly GCA_003012365.1). Taxonomy (NCBI): domain Eukaryota; kingdom Metazoa; phylum Arthropoda; class Insecta; order Phasmatodea; family Phasmatidae; genus Medauroidea; species Medauroidea extradentata. Next base: position 71,841 of record PNEQ01027106.1, read on the forward strand.
TTTATATAAAGGAATTACTTATTTACTTTTTTTCTTAAGTTTTCTTACATAAGGTGCTATTTTGGTTTTTTCTGTCTTTATATCCTTTTTTATACCATTATTACAAATAAAAACTAATGAAGGTTCTCTAACAGTTATATTAAGCATTACAGACGTTCTTGAAATTTTTACTGAAAAGTTTGCAGATTTTGAAAATAGGCTGCACAAATAACATGCAATCTGATACATGAAAATACAAAGTTCCTTGAGTCGGTAGTCAGTAACTTCGTATTTTCATGTATCAGATTGCATGTTATTTATGTAGCCTATTTTTAAAATCAATATAAATAAACCACTTATGCAGTTTTATTCATACATGTTTCTAGACAACAAGGAAGAAGAAATTTCTCGTACATATCAAATCAAAAGAAGTTATCCCTTGCGTGTTTATAATGTACCCACCTATGAAACGAAAACACATTTCGGAGAAGCATTATAAAATTCTTTTAAAAAATCACTTGCATTGAAAATACTATTTATGAGCCTGCCGACATGGTTAAAGCTGCCTTTATGGACAGCTGTTATCACAAAACCTATTTCTTAGATTGATACAAAACTATTCAAGGGACCTACATAGTACTTTAGTACAAACTTTCCAGCAATTAAATGGTAGTCATTGCTTACAAAGCCATATATCCAGCAATCCGACGGAAAAACTGCAGGTTCACCTTTGTGTTCGTTCTCAGTCCCAGGTATATCTTATAGAACTGACAGTTTATAAAAATATGTCACTAGTTATTAATATTTTGTACTGTCAAACCACCTTACATTACTGTGGTGAAAAATAATGTCACTAGAATAATATTCACATAACACATTTGTACATTTAGCAGGACAACATTTTTAATCTCGCTCTAGCTATTTTTATTTCATATTTCCATGATTTTCAGAAGTTGCTACACATGAATGATAGGAGGATTTCGTATTATAGTCTAGTATCATTTTTGTACTAGTTTATATATCTGGGGGCCACGGTAGTATAGTGGATAGTCTACCCACCTCCCATCACAAGAATCCAGGTTTGGTTGCTATTGGAATATCTTGTAAATGTTGCAGTCGGCTGGCAGGGTTTCTTGGGGTAATCCCATTTCCTCCACCCATGCGTTCTGTCACTTCTTACTCACCTCATATCACTTTCATTAGCCTCATGACATCAATGTAAAGCACTGACCAAAATCTCTCCCGCTGTTTCTGTTTCTAATGACCTCACAATTGAAAACCATGTGAAATCATACTACATACACTTTGACATATTTGTCTCAAAGAAAATCATTGTACTTGGTTAATTTGTGTAGTATTTTCCATTAATAATTTTTTTCCTCAGTCTTCTAATCAATTTTGCAGAAATCTTTAAAGCGTTACAAGAGAGCCATGCCTTCATTTCACTTTCCTCCAGGCTGGCAGGCTGACTAATGTCCCTGCGTCACATCAGATGACTGTGGCAGGGGAGGGCACATTACTCAGTATCTTTAACTGGTCGTGCACGAGGTGGTCCTAGTTGGTGAAGTAAATTCACCATTTGGAACTGTTTTGAAATCCTTTAAGAATGACTTTATTAATGCCTTATCAAATATATATAGCAAATCAAATGCATCTTTTGAATATTTTATCAAGCTGTCATATAAGCAACTTGCTTAAATGAATAGTCTTATTGTGAGTATAAACAACTAGTTGCATGAAATTAAAATGTTTATTGCCAAGAAATGAAAGTAAATTAATATATTATACAAGCCAGGTCTCTATAATAACCAAATTTCAAAAATACTTGTGTTTTAATTTCAAAAGAATTGTAGTATCCAAAAACAGAGATGTTTTAAATTATGTGACTATATTTGAAATTATTATAGAGATCTGGGCACTATAAAATTGATGATTAAAAATTTTTATGGAGAGTGTTGTTTCAAGCCCTTATTTCTAAAAATCATTTTAATCTTTTACTCAATAAGTGGTGTATAAACAGGCGTCCATTGATAAAACATCTAGTCGGCAAAAAAAGTCTCATAAAATAATGGCAAGTAACTCAGATATTGACAATATAAATTTCGAGTCATTCGCTCAACATCTTGCCTTTCCATACCCCTTAAAACTGCATTACTTTATTTTAAATTTAGTATGGTAACATTTTGTTCATTTTATTTTGTGGTCATTTGTTGATACATGTTAATGTCATCATGTTACTTTGTTGCAATGCGAGAGCCTATACTGTTTTATTTTATAACATGCATGAATAAAGTAGGATTACTAAAGCACTACAACAAATTGAAAATGCTGCACTTCCAGTCGTTTTAAAAATACGTCACTGCTAGAAAAATCTTGAAATACCGCCCTTCCAAGGGCAACGATTCCACTCCCACAATGAAACAATGTGAAGATAAGCACAGTAAAATCTATTTTTGACTCACGAGTCCACAGTGTTATGTACGCAATTTTCATCACTGCTTGCTATAAATACATGTCCCTCGAGCTTCACATTACTTTGACGAGACATATACATTTCAGCAAATTAATTTTATTTTAAAATTTCTACATATAAAATAATTACAGTGTATATTATCTTAAATGATGATCTATAAACACAATGTTGTTCGTGTTGGATAACTACATGCTGCTTTCAGCCGCCACATCATGTAGGGATGAAATGCGGAGGATCTAGGTGCATGCATTGAAGTGCCCCACTTGTTATTGACAGTTTGCCATGACTGTGCTTTGCAGAAAATTACGTTAAGCACAAAAAATTGTTATTCAAACATTGGGCATTATTTCAATCGTAAGATTTATACATTTTCATTAACATGCATGTATATAATTATGATTTACTTTAATTTTATGGTTCCAATTGGGTTTGTGAAACATTTTGTCTCTAAAATAAATAAGAATTGGTTTGGGAAGAAGCAAACTGTAAATTTAGACTTGGGGACTATCATTTTATTCAGAAAATGTCTTCCTCTTATATTAAATAAACTATTTATTTAAAAAAGTTACTTATGTTCAAACCAATGACAAACACAAGTTATGATAAAAACACACACTTTACAAAATTCTTTTACCAATAGCGCCTCTTGAATTCTGTATATTATCTGCAAGCAAAGATGGGGTAAAGTTAAATTGTGTGGCATGGTACACATTTTGTACCATCTCGTTGTTGCATTGAAATTCAATTTAAAAGCATTGTTTTATTTTCTGTCAGTTAAACCTGAACTCGGAGTGGTGACATGTTCCAATGGCATTCAAAAGGTGATATAACACCACCTTGACTGTGTTTACTGTACTGCTGTGCTTGGCACTCATGCCTTGTTAGCACTTTGGAGTTAGCATTTGAAATGGTTACGTCATCTCGCATCTATGTGTACTAAGTGATTTTCAATACAGTGACTAGTTTGATGTGTGCTTATACCATCCTGTATGTGCACAATCATTATTTTCTAAGTATGTTGTAATGTTATAGTAACGGAAATATGGTGCGTAATTGAGAAAGCAGTGTCAGTTTTATATGCAAGCAGGCTAAGGCTAGGGAGGCGTATCTCTTGGAGAGCATGGAGAAGGAAAGATCTGAGTGGTGCTCGTATGTAGTTAAAGGTTTTAGCACCATACAAAAGCCAAGGAAAATTCTAAGAAAACTGAAGGAAAACCCAAAAAAATTGGGAATTTTTAAATAATTAAATAGTAGCTATCCTGTGCTTGTAAAGAAAGGCTATGTCGTTTATGTAGCTGTTGCCTTGTTATCTATATTCAAGTCTTAGTTTTATGTCTCATAAGGATGTAAGTTTCTCTGGACGCGTATCTAACCTTGCAGTAAAATTCTTGCTGACGTTAGTAAACATGGTAAATATACTGAAATTTTGTGACTCATTAAATGTATTATTTCGATTGATAGTTATGACGGTAATAATGAGTAACTTAAATTTTTTGTTTATTTGTTTATACACCGTTTGAATGCTCTTGAACAGTTACAAGGCTTTGATACTAAAACACTATGCAAACTCATACACATACTGACAACAAAGTAGCAAACCGACAAAACTGTAAGTTAGGTATTTAGTAAAACTATGAGGCTTACATGAGGAACAACTTAATTTTATCTTTGTTAGGTAACTGGTGAGTGCTCTAAAACTGAAAACTAAATTATTACATGTCAGATAAAATTAAAATACCAACCTATTATTGTTTAAAATGTACTGATCTTTTTAATTGCATTTAAACATACACCTAAGTTAAATTATGTGATTAAAAGTTTTCTCAACTTAGTGACTTTACGTATTTAAAATTCTAGGTCATTAAAATACTGTGCTGAGGTATTTTTCACAATGATTTATTTTTTTAATTGCAATAATTTGATGTGCAGTGAAGAGTTTATGGTAAACAATTAACATCAAGGTCTTAAGTGCTGTCAAGCAGTGACATGATGTGAGTATGGAGTGGCACCGTAATGAAGAGGTGGGAGAATCAGAATATCTCAGAGGAAACCCGTCAACCAACAGCATCATTCGGCACAATTTCCACATGTGAAAATCCAGGGACTGATTCTGCCGGGAATCGAACCCGAATCATCTTAGTCGGATGTAAGAGGTCTAACCCCTCGAACACTGCAGTCCCTTGCAATAATTTTAATGTATTAAAATTATATAATATACCATAACTGTGAAATGATAACTTTATTTCAATATATCGGTTAGTGATTATTTTAAACGTATGATAGGTACTTAAAAATTCATTACTCCAAATCAGTAAACACAATTGTTAGGGATGGTGGAAAATAGAATTTTTAAATCAGTTATATAGCGTTAATATTTTGGCTTGTAGCATTAATTACCATTTTAAGTTTTGTTCATAGCATTTATGGCATTTATTTTGTAAAACTTTAACAGCAACAAATTATTTGAAATAATGTACTGAATGTAACCTTTAATACCATTTCACATACCAGTTTTCCAGGTACGCTGAAATTTCAAGTATGTATATTTCAAAAGCACAAGTGATTCAAATTAGAAAATTGGAAACAAATATTCTAGTTTTATAGTAGATACTTTTCTCAAATACATTAACATGCAAGAAAACCTGAAAAGCATTTCTCATAAGTATTTACAAAGATATACTCATTCTGTCATAAAAAACCAATACATAAAATTTACTTACCAAACAGTAGTCCTACTTGCAATTAAATGTACTTTCTGTAATTAAAAAACTGACTTAAAAACTGAACTTTTACACAGTGAAGTCCTCAAAAAGTTGCAACACACATGGAGCTGGAAATTGCTACAATTAAAACAGTTGTAATTATAAGCCTAGCCTACACACTGATCAGACTGACATTAACACAACATTACAAACATTTAATCCCTATGAATAACATCATTACTTAAGTTAAAGAACAGCATCGAACATGTTTGCACAGTACTTTCTGTCATTCTGGTTCTCCTGTCAGTAACAATAAGATTGTACCTACAAAAAAACCTTTTGGCATCTACACTACTAACAGGAGTCCAAACGAGACGAAGTGCAGCATCAGAAAATTCAGGGTACTTTAGTTTTGCGGCAAGTAGCAAACTAACTACATCACAAGCAGAGCCTTCACTCAAATTTGACAGCAATTGTCTGTGGAAATATGAGTAGCCATCTGCAAATTCATCAGAGCTCATATGGGAGAGAAATGGTAATCTCTTTCTATGAAATTCAATAGCCTGTAACTCCACCTTCTGTTTTTGCCCAGCAATGGCAGGGTTGAACAGCGTACCAACATTTTGAAAAAAAAAAAAAAGTTGTTTGGAATCTTGTTCATGTGGTAGTCAACATTAAAAGGCACTTTTGCATGCAGAATTTCAAACTTTGTGTAACCTGGTCCTTGTTTGTTAAATTAACATATTCCCCCAAAAGCTTAGTAGTAACTGTTGGAAAGGTACCATCTGTGTATCTTTGCAATTAGTTCTGTAATGTCAGCAACTCATCATACTGTTTGTGAGCTAGAGTGTACGAAGATCCCTCCAACTCTGTAATAAGGGCCTTTGTATTTACAGAGCATTCACTAATAAATGCTATCTGTACTCTCAGTTGCTGGGCTAACATTTTGTTGTTGAACATAGTATTACCACAATGCTACTGTTCCTCAACTCTTCGTATGAGTGGAAAAAGCTGAGTAAAGCATCCATGTACTTGTCCAGGTACTTACTACACACTAGTAATCCATGAATTTCAACGAGTAAGGACTGATGCAGGAAACAACACTGCAGGCATTTCTGAATGATTTTCTTCCAAATACAACATGTATGCATTCTTTATCTTTCTAGAATACAGAAATGCAGTTTTCATGCTTGAAACCCGGGTATTAAGCTCCTTAAATTCTTTCAAAAAACAATCCCCAACTTAATTAATCTTATGTGCCCAGCACTACACATGCATAAGATGTTCACCAATAACATTTTTAGAGCAACATTTCAAGTGCCCATATACCTGGCTTAGTCAGAAATAATTCCAATAAAATTATCATAACAAATGTTAAATTTATTTAACGTGTCCAAAATTGCTTGGCTACACATTGTGCCATTTGCTTTAGGCAAGAATGAGCAACTAGCTAGGTACACATCTTGAGATGCAGTGGCTGACAAAGTGCAGAAAAGAACAGCAAAAACACATCTCCCACAAGTGTCTGTTTCATCAGCAACAACTAATATTTTCTGATTGCTAACTGCTGCAGCAATTTCATCCTGAATAATTTTCCCCAACAAATGGTACCTAATCTGTCCTTAAGGTGGATGCTTGTGGTAAGTTTCCGCTTCCAGGACTGTAACTACACAAAAATAATACAATTACATTATGTCAGCAGGAATTTAAATCAAATAAAAATATGTAAAGGTACAGTATATTACTAACTTGTTCATGTATATGTGAACAGCTGGATTGTGGAGTTTATGAAGTGGTATGTTTGCTTTCATAAACATTTCCATAGTGTCTTCTATGATTTCCTGCTTTTCTGTTTTCGCTCATTTTTCTTGTTGAATTACAGCCGGTAAAGTTGTTTGCCGTTTTAATATGTTTTTTCGGAAGTGTCTTTCTTTTCCCAACGTATTCTTATATTGCATGGTTTGCACATCAGTATATTTGAATCACCAACGTAAAAGTGATAGGATTTTTATTCGGCGGTTCGCGAATGTGCTGAAATAACATTTGATCTACTCATCTTCACAATAAATACCACCGAATCACGTAATACAAAATAGGCTAGGCCTATATCGGTAAAACACGGTAATAACGGTATAATACGTATTACATGATCAGGTTAACGCAATCAAAATTGGTGCATAAACTTTCAAAATTTATGGAGGAAATTTAGCACGTTAAAATCTAAATAACTGCGTATTTTATCCACTGTTGTTTATTTATGTTGGGCAAGAATCAACACATAACCTAAATCATTAGTTCTGCCAAATTACCAAACGTTCATAGAGAATGAAACAAAAGAATGATGAAATATGATGTGTAAATATCACTGTGTTCATGTGGTCCATGTCTTTTGCAACTTTGGTCCGTGTCTTTTGCAACTTTTACGCATACGTGGTACCTTCATGTTATGTCTATGACATACATGCTACACTTTTTACACCGCCTCGGCGTGGTACGGTAGAAAGTGTAAAAAGTGTATTGTGCCTACACTGTATTGTTGTGTAGGTGCAATTTCGTGTCAATTCAACATCGAAGTTGGCTGCAGTGCTTTACCTTATAAAAAATGGCAACAAATGAATTTATGACAATCTTTGTTGACAGTAAACAGTTTATTTTGCTGCTTGTGTTATTTTCGTACTAATTCGCTCTTAACCGCCAGATTATCATATTTTATAGCAAATAAACAACTTTGTAGATTTTATTTGCTGCTATATCGTTAAAATGATTTTCCACCATCTCTAACAATTGTATGTAGTGCCCTTATCTGTTTAAGAGATACAGTAACAATAACACAGGATGCACACATTTTTAGTATACTGTGGTCTAATAAAAGATTAAATAAATTCTTTTGTGTTTTAATAATGCATAATATTGCTGAATAAATTATGTTTACATTTGTGTTAACATCTTCAAAGACAGTATTTATATTATAATACTGTGGATTTTAATGATAAGCTGTAATATTATAAAATTAAATAATTGTGAAGGTGTGTTGTTAAATAAGACATGGTAAAAATGATTGAAGACAAAATTCACTGTTTCAAGGAATCTCATTGTGCCAAAGTAATTAGCACATTAATAAAACATCTAAAAAGTATAGTTATTTAAAACATGTTTGTGTCCTTGAATTTCTTATATAGTGTTTGATTTTTTATGATAATAGTTAAAACGGTAAAAACATTAAAACATGTACATTCCATTTAAACTTTGTCCAGCACATATTAACTGCAGCAAAATGTTATTTAGAAAATTGCTCTTAATGTTAGAAACTGATCAGGTCCGTTTTGCATATTTACTGTTTGAAAATTCATCATTAAGGTCCTTTTTGATGTTAATTGTACTAACAGTAATAAGTGTCAAATTTATTATAATCCACTACAAATAACTGTTTGGAAATGTGGCCCTTTTTATTTTAGTTGTTCTACTTCGTGCCACTACCTTTTGTTACATTAAAAGACTTCGAGCATGTGCTATAGTGAGTATGCAGCTGCAAGCACTCAAGTGGCAAACTGTTCCTTTGATCCATTTAGTGTCTCACAAACCAGCCTTTTTACTTAATTGCTTTGACACATTGTGTTTTTCCATTGCTACAAATTTATGGAATGTTTTTCATTCATTTTTAGTATTATAAAAATTGTAGGATCTTTGGCAACAAGGCATATGATCGAGCATAGGGTGCATTTCAGTGTCTCGAGCAAGATTCTCGGACGATGTACGTAATTGACTGCTTCTTGCATTCTCACTTCCCACGAAGTTGGCAAAATGAACTGTTGCTACAGGTCAGGGAGTGGTAAGCATCAAATGATCTCTCCTTAGGAGGCGGTTTGTTTGCAGAAATACTAAATTATCTTTTTGCACAACAAGGTAGTGGTCCTTCCAGATTTTTTTTTTAGGCTGCATGTGGTACAGTCTATGTATTTGAGCTGCATCCATATACTACCTGGGTGGTAGTTTGGAGTGATCCCAATAATATGGCACAGTGGAGTGAACACAGGAGTTCTGTATGTACGATGCAGCAGGTGTCTCCTGGCAGAGTTGCTCGAAGTGGCAGTGTAATGTGGCTCACACTAATCCAGACTTGTTGTTATTGCTTTTTTGTGAATGCCACTGGATCCGAAAATGTGACCAGTGTGGTTAGTGGGCATCCCCCTAGTGGTTCAACAACAGTTCTATGTCTGACCATTGTGTTAGGCTGAGTGACCTTGAGGCAATGTGAGGCCGAGGGGTCAGACCTCTCACCTTCCAACAAGGCTATCTGGGTTCGATTCCCGGCGGGGTCGGTCCCCAGATTTTCGCATGTGGGAATCGTGCCTGATGATGCCGCTGGTCGGCGGGTTTTCTCTGGGATCTCCCATTTCCCCCGCCCATTCATTCCGATGGTACTCCATACATTATATCACCCCTCACCAGCGCTAAACACCTCAGTGTTAAGCGCTGATAAAAACCTCTTCACTCACTCTTTTGAGGCAATGCAATGATTTGCACAGTGTTAGGTTTGCCCTCTGATTGGTTATTCTTCAGTATTTGCTGTGTTGCAGTGTCTAGCAGGGTGTCCACCCACAAGGAAACTTGGAAAACTGGGAAATGTCAGAAATTATTTTAACGTAGTCAGAGAAAGTCAGAATAATTGCTACACTACAAAAATAACTATCTACAAGAATGCAGTGTTGTATAGCTATGAACAATTTTAGGATTGAATTAATGTAAATTATTTGTCAAACATGTATATCAAATAGTGTGTCTCTGTAACATTGTAGTTTTTTTCAAAAGCTTTTACAGAGTTATGTAAATTGGGAATATCCAGTTTAGGCAATATTGTGGATTTCTAGGATTTTACATATTTTTTTTATTTATTATAGGTAGTCATTCTGAAAATGTCTAGAATTTTCTTGGTTTCAGGAGCACGAGTTGGGTTGTAAGTCATAGTTTTCAGTCTCACTGTTAGAGAAACTAATTTTTTAGTATTTTTTTAAATTGGAGTTTCCTTTACTAAGTCATGCTATGTCCTGATCGGACGATGTTTGATGGCGATGCTCTGCTGACCAGTGGGAAATGTTCAGGGTGTTTTTTTGTACAAACAGTTTAAACTAGATGTCACAATTAATACTCGTGAGAAAGATTGAAGTGTGCTAATGTAGCCTGCACGGACAATGCCTGTTATCGTTACCTTCTTTAAACTGTTGCAGATTCTTAACCTAAAACTTTTTAAGTTATTTCTGTGTTTGCAGGAGGCTATTAGGATATGTTTTCTTCCCCACCTTTGTAATTTAAAATGCTGAGAAATTTTGGGAACTGTTTTCAAAACTTAACAATGAGATATCTAGGGTCGTAATGATTGTATAAAGATGTAGAAAAAATTCAGTTTGGATCTAAGGTTAATCAACGTAAATAGACAGAAATTTAATTTCACTTAGTATGTAACGCCTAAAAAGCAACTCAAAGCTTTCATCCCATGTTTTGTTGTTTATTGCCCAGTGTTTGGGGTAGGAAACATGAAGAAGTAGTGTTAGCAGTTTCTATCATGGTTGTTGAGCAGAGGTAATGCTGCACCTTCACACTGTTGTATTGAACCTAGTGCTAGTAATTTGCTTTATCAGTTAAAATGATAATTGGCAATTGCTGTACTGTGATAGTTGAGGCATTGATATTTTTTCAGTAGTAATGCAATTTATCAGTGGACACTAAAATATTTTAGAGACATCAAAATAAACTGTCTTGCACCACGTTGGTGAAGTTTTGCTTAATTGTTACAGTACCTATAACATTTACTTCTTGGTTTGCAGATATTGTCAGCAGTATGCTTTTCATTGGCAGTAGGTTTTGTTGATAATCTGGAAACTGTATATTACTGACTTTAAAACAAGGAAGTAACAGTGTAATCCAATTGAAATTTTGGTGTGTATCCTGTGTGGGATCCACAGCTATGAGTGGTAGCGTACTCTGGATGGCATTAGTTGTTAGTGTAGTGTTAACCCATACCGTGAGGTACCCTTTGTCCGTCGGGCATCATGACACTGGGTGTTTTGGTGTGGAACAGATGTTGATGATGAGTGCAATAATTTTTTTTGTTCAGTGACACAGATAAGGCGTTATGCTCTGGGATGTTGGGCACCCCTATAGCTTGTGGTGTTATTGTGTCTTGTCTTTGGTGTGACGGGTGGCATTATATTGCTGGTGTCTGCATGAAGCATGTCTTCACAATATACCATTATAAGTCTTCTCCAGACACGTATAATGTAACAGTTGTTGCCATGTTGACCAAGTGCTGTTTGAGGTCTGCCCCATTTTGATGCATGTCCAGTGCAAAAATTTTTCTTGGTCCTGGATTTTTTATGCTTTCATATGTAGATTTTCTATCCGACTCATACATTTGGTGGTGTGCAGATAATAGCCTACAGCCACTGTTGTACACATACTGCTTTGGTTTCCACGCCCTTTTTGCAAACTCATTTTGCGTCGTCGGTGCCATATTTTGCTGCTCTCTGGGTTGTTAATGCACTTTTGTGGCAGGTAATTGTATTCACCTGGCAGCACAAAGTTGCGAGTTAGAAAGAGTTAAACTTGTGGTATCTTGTCAGTTGTGTGGTTTACTTGCCTGCATAGCACAAACAAGTTTTTTGTTAGTAGTTAATGTGGGGCCTGTAGTGAGTGGTTATACCCTACATGTAGGTGTAACTGGCTCAATAACTCTTGATTTCTTTTGTCTGTTTGATTTGCTTTGTGGTAGAGTTTGGTGGAATGTGTTGCATTCCTCTCTTAATGCGTAGTTCTATCATTATTTATGGCCTATAATTTGTGTGCAATTTTCTGTCTTTAACATCAGTTGATATCCAGACCAAGGATAAAACTCATTTTCTAACACATTTCAAAAGTTGTAGCACGTAACATAGAGATAGTATTTACCTCGATTTAGAGTGATGAATTAATTTAGTGATTACTAAGCTAAATCTCTTTCCTGCGACAGTGTGGCACCGTGGCACCATGAGATCCAGTGCCACATATTGAAAAAACACAGTGGGCACTGGGTGTGTTGCTTCTCAGTATCTTATCACATGTTTTTAATTTTGTAGCGTTGTACATGTGGTTATACAAATGTATGAGTGCCTAAATAAATGACATATTAAAAATATTGTTGTTAATCTTTTTCAGACGTAGGGTAGCTCTTGGGTGCTTGACACTCATATGGCAAATTTTATATTTTTTTGCTCGTAACTGTGTGCAAATACTAGCTGATACACATTTGGAGTATGGGAACACAATTTAAGGTAGTAGTTTGTTATTCTTCACTTATCTTGAGCTGTATACGTGGCTATCTATTTTTGGGCTTAAGTACACAATATTATAATGCTTGTACCACTTAGATCAGTCAGATGCGCAGCGTGAAGGTCACAGGTAATATGTATATGGCATCACAAGTAGCAGTGTCTGTTGTGGGATGGATTGTGCTCGGCGGGGAAGGAGTGAGAAAGAATTAGCTCACACTTCCTTGTTTAATGAAGTTGTTTCGCATGATGAACCAAAGAGCATATCAGCCGGTTGATTTTCAACTTCCAGAACATATTACACTTAAAGATAAACGACTGCACGAATAATGCCTTGTGTGTCAACTTTGTAACTGGTTCTTTTGGTGTATCTAGCTAACCTTTACAATAATTATTTGCATGCAGCATAGACCCTTTAGTAGTTTAAAAACCGTTGCCAGTTTTTCAGAGTACAGATTGCAGCTAAAGCAATAATTCTTGTTGTACAGGACCGAAACTGCCAAAACCAACAGATGTGGTTTTTGCTGTTGTCACCAAAGTGAAAAAGGATGGTACTTTCTAGTAGGTAATCACATAATTGTGTATCAGGTTTATATAATCCTGTTTTTGATGCAATTTCAACCAGCTAATCATTCAGCAGTGGTAGCCTCATCCAGCTCACAGCTCAGATCTCCCTTACATGCTGCTGGATAGTGCTCTGCTATCCTCGCTGGAGAGGTGGAGTGATGTGATGTGCTGTAGTTTCTGCACTGTAAGGATTGGCATCATTCCATTCCTTCAACATAGCAGTTGGCATGATTTCACAGCTACCTATGTAATTATGATTTGGGCATTAAGACAATAGTAATAAAGCTGGAAAAAATTATATAAAAGTTTTACAAATACACTGTAAGTAGGGAATTACACAGGAAGTGACAGCAAAAGGTAAATTTTTTTTCTAGGAATTTTCGTGGTATTGTTGTCAGAAATTTATTTGGCTAAGATACTATAACATTATATAACGTACTATAACATCATAACATACTATGACCGGCCATTGTGCTGAACTTTGATCGTGTATAAATAAATAAATAAATAAATAAATAAATAAATAATTTACATACAAAAACGTCATAAGTTTTACGTTACATTTTCCATTCTTTTGTAAGTCCTTGATTATTTAATCACTGAATCAAGGATTTTATGTCTTTTCAATGATTGTGTCTTAAAAGCAGAAATTCTTTTACTTGATGTATAAAATATTAAAATATGTTCTTTAAAAATGGGTTTATAAAAAATTTATGAAAGCACTCCACTTCTTGTCAAGAGTTTCAGAAAGGTATAAGGGAGATACTTCCTGAATAACATTAACTAATATCAAAACTAATACCATGATATTGTTCTATTTTAAAATTACTAGAATACTTTTCATTCATTTGTCTTACTAAATCTGTAGAATCTTTCACAAAGAGGCACGGAGCCCCATTTGGTTTCTCGTGTGAAATATTAAGATTGGGTATATGACCGGCGGCCTCGGGTACATTCCCATGGTGATGGTGGTGTAGCAAACACGTGCTACAAGCCAGGGAGTGGTACGTGTTAAGTTATTTGAAGTCGGAAGAACAACTAAGTTATGCAGTGGGTCTTCCGTGACCAATTCATTGCTCACAAAATCTCCAGTTGTAAAGTTCCTGTATATTGCGAAAAAATATGAAGATTGCACCAAGACTGAATAACAGGAGAAATGTTTTCAAGAAGCTTAGGCAGTGTCTTCTCCAAAAATCACAGGTACAGGTTATCATTGAGACATAATGGCAATACGTGCGGTCTCAATCAAACTATCTTCAACAACATCTGCCCACATGTTGACAGCAATATTTGTAGGAAGGAAAATATGAAGCTGACATGAAATTTTTGGATCTGCCCACTGTTATTCCTTGGATGAGATACATGTAGGGTGAATGATGTTTTGTTGGTGATAAAACAATATATTTAAAATAAGGTTACATACTACATTGATGAGGATAATCACTCGGTTAAATTGCTGTACAGTCTGTGCTGATAAAATGTATTTGTCACTTTTGTCTAAAACTGCCATGCATTTAACATACATTTGCTGCACATGTCATGAGATTGTTGATGGATTGTTTTTCACCTATCTTCCTTAAGTTCGATTAAGCACACTGGGTGCATACAACCAGCGTCTGTTCTGTCGGCCAAAAAAAAAATTCCTAAATTGATATTCTGCAGTTACAGGAATACTAACATCCCCTTCGAACTTAAGAACCTGTTTCGACAAATGCAATGACAGTGTAACACAGTTTCATATATGCAGTACCGAGCAAGGTGGCACAATGGTAAGACACTGGTCTCACTTTTGGGAAAACCCGGGTTCAATTCCCAGCTCCGTATTTTGTGATTTTGATATTCCATGGTTACCTTTTATCGTTTCAGATGAATGCTGGGATGGTTTCTTAACAAGGCTGTCTGATTCCTGTCCTTGCATAAAGGTCTCTAATGACCTCACTGTAGAGGAGACATAACAGCTACTTTAAATAAGAGTAAATGCAAGCTATGATCAGTTACGATAAGCGTTAAGGTAGATACTAACGGTTTGTATTTTTGTTATTTTGTGTGCCAGTCGGTCAAAATTATAGCAAAGAAAGTGTAAGTGATAGATAAGGACATTGACCAGACCTGTTTACAGTGGGGCTGTTGTAAAAATATCAAGAGAGCAATCTGGATGTTCTACAAATCTTTATTTGTTGTTTTCTGCCTCACACAGCGAGGTAAAGTAAGACATAGCTTGGGCAAAAACTCTTAGTGCTAGTTTGTTCTCTTTTCACACACAAACTACTTCAATAAAAAATGTTTGATGTACACAAACAAAAAAAAGTTATTGCTTAAAATAAATTAAAAATGACATTGGTCCTAAACTAAATGTTTGTCACAAGACTGAGTGTATTATCTTGGATAGAGTTGTGCAATGGGAGTGCATGACTTGATGTAGTTGTTTAGACCTACTCCATTGTGATGCAGATGTCTGTCAAAGAAAACTTATGAGGGTAGGAACTTGTTCTTGTTTCATTTCATTATTGTGTCGTATTTTTGTGGTTCATATACTTTCTCTCTTTGTCTTTTCGTTTTTGTGCTAATGTCTGGAAAACTACTGTGTTTTGTTTTGTTTCGTCATTGTGTCATATTTTTATGGTTTTTATATTTTTTCTGTTTGGCCTTTTTGCCAAAGCAGACCTCAAACCTGTGTCGTTCATCTTGGTGGTGGTTATAACTTTTTTTTTCTTATTTGGTTGTCCTTGTTGTATTTAATCCAATTCCATTTATGGAATTTTATGTTGTGTGTACGCAACCTGTTGACTAAAGCATACCCTGCTTTTATGTTTTCTTATTCTCTTTAGTTTTCTTTGAAATACATCTGCATCACAATCGAGTATGTCCAAAAAAACTACATCCCGCCAAGACTTTGTTGTCCTTACACATTTTTGATAGTGATAGTGATAGTGACAGTTTTAAAAAAATTTATAATTTTTTGTTTACACGTCATATTGGGGAAAAATTTCAAAAGGATATGTATCTGAAATCCTTAAAGAATGGTTTTTGAGCAGTAAGATTCAATGACATACATTCAGTTGATTGGTAAATTGGTCAAGTCTCTATGGAATCGGTTGTGTTTTGAAATCTTACAAACAAAACAGTTTCAAATTGAATTGGAGAGATTTATTTGAATACCATTTTAGAACCATAGCTTTGGAGTCCACACATGTAAAATTTCATGTGGCAGTCATCACTGTAGGCTATAAATAAGTCGACTTCAGTAATGTAGAGCTTGAAGGAGTTCTTCATTTTCTCATGCAACATGCCAACAGCATTTTCTCCTTTTTGATTTTTAGAAAATAAATAATCCAGATCTGAGTATTGATAGAGATTTTGGTGTCATGTCAGATTGTGAAGTGTTGGAAGGTGATACTATATCTATTTTTTCTCACTGCTCTTTGTTGGGTGTTGATGTCAGCAATACCAACTTCAGACATCTCATAGAGTGTTTTCTTTTGATTTGAATTTTGGAGAGAAGATTAATGTCTTCTGGCAGTGTCTTGATTTGAGAGGGTCCTGGTATTGCTTGACTGGTGTTTTCCTAATAACTGTTTCCAGGAGGGATGGAAGGGTCATTGGAATCAGAAATTGCTTCTATATTGGTCCGTTCTGATGGAAAAGCCTCTTTTGTGTAAAATTTCTTGTGGCTTACTTAGGAACATGCTTGCAACCAATGGCTGGCACATTTTCTTGATTATTATTTATGAATCTTCTTTCTTCACTTTTCTGAACATCTTGTCTTGCTCTGTCACCTCTAAATGTAATAATCACCCATTAAACTTGTTTTGGTACAAGCGATAAATTCAATTTGCACAAAATCCTTGGACTGTGTTTTCCATGGTAGCTGCTTTCTCAAATGTTGTTTTGAAAATCTCAGCCATGTTGTGTTTATTCAGGACTTGACCTAAATGAGTCACATTCCAGAAGTCAGCACCATCGTAGTAAACCTTTAGTGTCTTGGAAAAATTGTGGTTTAGAGGCTGTGTTTTATGGCTGCTGTGAAATAAGAAGCATGTGTTGACATGAGTTATTTTGCATGAGCAGCAGCCTCAAGGGTAACATGTGAAACTTCATTGTTATGTATTAAGAAAATAGGCATTTTTTACTACCATGGCATATCCAGCTGGTCCATTTTTAATTAACAGGTGAATCTGCTTCTTACATCCAAAAATGAACTATGGTGGTGCAAAGGGACCAGTTGCGTTAATTGAACGTGCAAATAATATAGTTTCACCCTATAAACAATGGTTTTTCCACCCCGTTTTTGCCAGGCAGGGCAATGTGTTTTGGGAAATTATTGGAAAATTTTGGGATCTCTATTTCATAAAGATATAAAAAACATATTCAGGAGGCAATTCAGAATTCTATACATAGGTTTACAGATTTCGAAGTATTCATCTGGGTTCTTTTGAACCCCATTGTTGTGTCAGTGCTGGTTTTATGTTCTGTTCTGAGCTATACCTTATTCCTCATCATAAATGCCTCGGTGAAATTTCTCCTGGCAAATTAATTTTGAGTGGCAAATGTGTAGTATTTGCCATGTTTCACTGCGTAATTATTCATCATAAACAACAGAGACTGAAAGGTTGTACCAGTTATTTTTTATTTTTTTAGACACAAAATGTGATAAAAATTTTTTCATATTAAAATATTTTATTTTTTATAGTTTTTGCGTGATGGCTTGCTAAAGCCAAAATGTGTGTGTTTCCGTTTAAAGGCCGCCACTAAAACAAACTGACATATCAAACTGAAAAAATTCACAGTGAATAATGATGTTGTAGGCTACAAATTCAGCTGTACGAAACCACAAAATAAAATATTTTTGTGTTTACAAAAATTTAATTTTTTAATTTTTTTTTTTTTAAATTCAGATTTTTATTTAGGTACGAAATATTTTTATTCTTTGTTTTCATGAACGTGACATTGTAGCCTGCAATGTCTTTATACACAGTGAAATTTTTCAGTTTGGTATGTCACTTGGATTTAGCGTAGTCCTTAAAACGGAAACATGCAAATTTTGACTTTAACATGCCATTATCTGAAAACTATTGAGAGATAAAAAATTTCGTAAGAGCCAAATTTAGTTACATTTTGTGTCGAAAATAAGAAATAAAATATCTGGTACAAATAAAAAATAAAAACATGGGGATGAAAATTGCTGTGTACTGCGCCCTTATGGCAAAAGTATATTTTATTGTATTGTTAAAAATAAAAGGTATTTTACTTTTATTTTAGGATTTTTGTCAGATTTTATTATTAGATTACTATTTAGGAAATAGGATATTTTAATAGATTTTTACTGAAATATGCTGTGCAGGAATATTCAATTTGCAAGGAAAATTTTATATTCAGATTGAATGAGGCCAAATCCCACATTAATGCTGCATATACCTCTACTTTTACCTGATGCTGGTTTTTGCCCCAATTTATGCATGTTTTCACCCCCTAAATGATGATGATGTGCAGATGTCTCAAAATAATTGAAGAATAAAAACGTTCATAGATGATAATAGGCCTCATATCCTGTCATAGCAGCAAGTTACAGATTGTTATTACTATCATTAATCTTCTGATTACACTCAAGTAAATCACAGTAAATATCACACCAATAACAGGTTAAATTACCCTTTTATTGTGCAGACATCCAAACACAATGGTTTTCCGCTACATAACTGGTGTGGTTAGAACATATCCAAACACTGGTGTTGTGTAATTAAACTACATATCAATTCAGAAGACTGTTGGTGGGTTTTATCTAGGCATGTGCGAACACCACTTTTTGAATTCGAGTCGAGTTCGAGTCGAACACTTTTTAAAAAATCGAGTTTCGAGTCGAGTTCGAGTTTAGAGACAATCAATCTACCAGTAAAAAATTTCTGCTAAAAACTTGGTATTTATTTTTTACTGGCTACATATATAGGCTAAATAAATATCTATGTAGGAACTAGTACTAACCTACTTATCATATTTGTCTTGTTTAAAATTCTTTTATATGCAAGTTTCTCTGAAGCACACTATTTTTACACTAGATAAGGATACACAAACACAATTTAATTACACATAGACCTCTTACATTACACAGAAATAGGAGTTACTATTGCTTCATGTTATGATGGAGAAATACTAGTTGCTCTACATTCTCCGGGCTCAGATTACCCCTTCTTACAGTGACAGTGTTCCCTGCACAGGAAAACAAACGTTCACTCGCTACTTGTGTTGCAGGTACAGAAAGATAATGTTGAGCTAAATTTTGAAGACAGTAGAACTGCTTTCTGTTGTTTTTCCACCATGTACAAGGGTCTTCATGTCTATCTATGACAGATTCACTTAAATATCTTGTAACCTGATCTTTCATTGATTGTTCCTTGCTTGCAAGCTTATTTTTATCTTTTGCTAACCGATCAAAAGCCCCCCACAATGTGACTGATGCATCACTCTGTTCTAAAGTGTCCATTGCAGGTAGGCCTACTTCAGCATTACATTCCTGTAGCCTGCAGATTTCTTTCTTCTTCTGTGAGTAGAACACCTTTGAAACGTGGATCCAATACCATGGCCACCATATTTGGTGCCAACATTCTATAATCTGGGAAACGAGCTCGAAAAGCTTTCAGCAAGTTTCTAGTGAAAGTCTAATCACCTCCTGTTTTGCTTTTACTTTTAGTTTTTATGTGATTTTCCAGCAATGTTTGTATGCGGCTTACAACAGGAATCACCATGGAAAGGGTTGGGTAAGATTCAGCACACAGTTCAGTGGTTGCTTGGTCAATTGGCTGTAAAACATCAACAATATCACTAACCATACGCCACTCAGCTTGGTTGAAACACTCAATTTTTTTTTCCACTCTCTGCTAATTCAGCTGAAATTGGGCCCCTCTGTTCAAGTAGCCTAGCGAACGTCTGGTACTCGCTGTTCCAGCGAGTTTCGACATCTTGAATTAAGTTATGTGTAGGTTTATCCATTGTTTTGTTAGATAGCCTAGTCTCTCTCGGGCTTGAACGCTGTGACGATAATGCCCAACAATGGATCGACCTTTTTGGCACAATTCACTAAAACCTGGAGTGGTTTTCTTCGCATCACTTATTGCTAATTGCATTGTATGTGCAAGGCAAGATATTGAAATCCAATCTGTTTTAGATAATGCTGCAGTTAGATTTCGTGCATTGTCTGTTACTATATAAATGGGTGCACTGCCCCAAATCCCATTCTTCTAAAATGGAATTCAATTTCTGGTGCACTGCAGATCCTGTATGTTGGCCAGGAAAGTACGAATTAGCAAGAGCATAACGTTTCATCATAAAATCTGCTGTCATATAATGACAGATCAGAGAAATGTAGCTCTCGTTCGCTCCGAGAAATCCACATGTCAGTAGTAAGGGACAGCGACTGTGCCGAACATAGTTCCCGTTCCATTTCTGTATTTATTTGTAACTTGTAGTTCTCGTACATCTCAGGAATAATACGCCTCGAAAAAACTGTTCTCGAAGGTATCTCGTATCTTGGTTCCATGGTATTAACCAGTTCCTGGAATCCCCTATCCTCCACAATGGAATAGGGCTGATAATCTAGAACCATCATTTTCCCAATCGCCAATGTTATTGCCTTAGATCTGTGATGAGTGTCGTCCATTTTCACATGGGTAAATGTACCATCCAAAGTTTGTTGTCTGGGTGTTTTTAGTGGCGTTTTAACAGATGCTTGCTCATTTCTTCGTTTTTCTTCCCAATACTGATTCTTCTGTCGTTGGTGTTTGTTCAGATGCCGAATCAACGTAGTTGTGCTTCCCGACGGCACCTTCAGAGTAATTTTACAGGTGTTACATTCTGCCTCCTCTGTTCGGGTTTTGGAAAAAAAATTCCAAATTAATGCACCTTTACGCTGTACTTCATCACGTTTTGATGAACCGGGATTCATTTTTCGTTACGGATACACGCCATTCACGGCGTAAACAAAGCGAAAATAAAAACTTACTAATTAACCTCAACAAAAGACCGCGTTACTGTAAAAATAATGCGATCCGTGGCACCGGCACGACTTTTATTTGAAGTTGAGCAAAATCGCAATAAATTGACCTATTTTCATACATATAGTATCGATTCTCATATCGAATCACTGCAACAACAGTCTTGCTCGTTTGTTGAACAGTAGACAATATGGCGGAATGCAGCTGTTAGCGCGAATGTTTGTTCTGGTATATCAATATGAAACGTGTCACGGGATAATGTACACATAAAAAATAATACCTGTTATTTCAATCAACACTGTTTATTAACACGTGCAATACGTTTAAACAGGCCGTTTTCGATGAGAAACGCGACTGCTTTTGTTTGTACAGGTGCATGTTTTCAAATTTCAAGTTATAAGATTGTGTTGGTAAAAAAATGAATGACTGTAGTTCTTTTAATTTGTGTGTTTTAAAACAGTCTAAAACTTTTTCAATTACGCTTCTGACCGTAATAATACTATTGTAGTTTTAAATGGAATTAAAACAATTCCTGTGTTAGGCCTAACCTAAAAACTCGATTTTTTCGAACACTTAGAAGTGCAACAAGTCAAGTCGAGTTACAATATGCGACTCGACTCGAAATTTCGAACAGTTCGCACATCCCTAGTTTTATCCCATGCTGATTTTGTTTTCTACCTTAATTGATTATCACACTGTGTCCAGAACACCATTCTGCATAAAGACATGCAGTAGTTCATCAATTACAGTTGCATTTACCATAAATGATCTGCAAGTATGTTAAATCTGCATATGTAAACTGTTACCTAAATTTACTCCAAGTACACAACAATTTGCCATTTGTGTTTTATCGCAGCACAGGCACAGAGTGGCAACAGGCAGTATACTGCTCCATCACTCTGCATATAAATAAACATGAAAACACTATGTGGGATAATAGCACACAGATATCCCTCTTTTGTTTACTATCATGTTTTATAGAGTATTTAATTCTGATGGCTATTTAACAAAAAAAAAACTTATTTTCCTTTTTGTTATTGTTCTTCAAAGCTGAAATTTGTTAAAAAGAATAACTCAGATGTGTTTAATTGTAAATATTAGTATTCAGCAAGTATATGATAAAGCTTTACTTGCAACTGTTGCAATTATATTTAATTAAATGTGACAGTTATTAAATTTTTGTTTCTGTCTCTATAATATTTAGTACAGTGTAATGGGTGTAAATAAATTACGTGTAAAATTATTTGACAATGAGAAAGACTAAAACACCATGAACAATATAAACTAGTGCAAAAAGCTAGTTATTTAATTTAATTACAAATGTTGTGTGATTTATTTATGTATTAAATTATTTATTTATCTTTCAGTTTGGTGATGCAGATGTGCAATTGGAATTGGAATGTGAAGAGTTGCAAAGAAAATCCAGTAGTGGCAGTAGCAAACCATGGGAAAAATACCACACCGTTCGAAGACATACAGTGGGTCCAGGTGATACTGCTCGGGAGCAGGTAGGATGACTACAAAAGTTTACTAACAACTATGCACAGGGAATGTCAGCTGTTGTTTTGCTATACTGTTCCCATACAGCAATACAAACACAGCGCGTAACCACACACATCTCACGAAGTGTTTAATAACTTACCTCTTGTATGTCACTCAAGAGTGATGGCACAGCCACCTGTTAGCCTGAAAGCTAAGCTGCTTTCCTGCAGAGTTCTGAAGAAACAAAAATTAATGTCCTCATGTACACGAGTAAAT
Organism: Medauroidea extradentata; assembly: GCA_003012365.1. Classification (NCBI taxonomy): domain Eukaryota; kingdom Metazoa; phylum Arthropoda; class Insecta; order Phasmatodea; family Phasmatidae; genus Medauroidea; species Medauroidea extradentata. The sequence continues at coordinate 94,606 of PNEQ01027106.1, forward strand.
ACAGTACTGTAATTGACAGCAATTCAGTGTCACTGCACAGAAATTATGTAAATATCTTAATATTATGGATTTTTAAAATTTTATTTTATGCATATAAAATGAATTTTATATATGTTACATTAGAAAGCAATAACATTTTTATAGTGTTCTGCAGAGTTGTAAAGGCCAAAAAATACTATAACAATACACATAAGCTGATGAATTACTGCGTGTCGGACAAAATGTCAAAATTAAGTAACAAATTTGCTAAATTTAATGTGCTTAGCCAATTTGTCAGCTGCAACTTGCAGCATTACACCCTGCACCACAACCCCATTTGATCTCTACTGAATGTACCATCTGTTTACAATCTTTGTAGGTTTGTATCTTTTGAATATTTCAAACAGTTTCCCCAATAAATAGTTTCTCCCAGGGCCACTTTATGTGAACATGAGGTTTTTGGCAACACAAATCTGACCTTCCCCTTCCTTTTTTTAGAGGCAGTGTTAATGTTTGCTTGTAGTTCCTTATACTTGCTAGACATGTTGGCTGCATTGTCACAGCCTTGACCTCGGCAATACTGGATATCAATCACATTGTCTTTACATGAACTTAAAACAGTTTTCACAGCAACCATCATAGTTAAATGTGAACTTAAGAAGTGTCCATTCATTTGAAATTAAAAATCATTTGTAGTGCTTATTCAAAAATTGAAACTCCCTAGAATGTCAGGCCCAGTGCTAGTGCCCCTTTTGTTCCACCACCTCCCCCCTATACCCCAGATTCATCCTTGTTATTTTATTGACATTGCATTGCAAAGAAAAGACTTTTTTACTTTTCTTTGCTTTTTTAAATGTCTTGGACAGTTTTTTAATTTGCAATCCAAAATTCGTTGCACAAACTAGTCTTAGACTTTAGTCTCCTCAATTGAATCATTTATGCATCACACAACAAAAATATCCTGAATTCATTGCCCTTACTAGCTACAGACACATTTAGACATTAAATTAATTGTAGTAACTTTTACGCAACATGTAAACACAATTCCGTTTACGGAACTTGCCAAGTATTTTATTGTGGAACTGTAAATGTCTAGGTGGTAATGAATAACTGCATTATAAAGGGGAAGATTTCTCTAAAATCTACTGTAATGGAGTTAAATAAGGAAAAAGCAGTTCTATGGTTACTAAGCAAGAAATTAATCCATTACAATAATTTAATTTTAGAAATTTTGTCAGAGTTATCCAAAATCTAGAGTATCAAGGTCCAAGTTATCAAGAGTTAACTGTACTGTAGAAATAGTGACAAACATATTCCATTTAAATGTGATGTTTGAATGCAAGACAGACACAATTTTTTTTACTTTTGCAAGAGGGAAAACCCTCATCTTGCATTCAGGTAGATACGGTATGTATGTATATATGTGTATGTATAGACACAGATGTAAAGCTTGCATACATATGTACACATTGGCATGGTGTTGTTAAATCTAAGTTTTTGATGTGTCATGGTTTTTATTAAGAATATTAGAGGGAATTACATTTTACATGTTATGAACTTGCATGGTTTTATATTTTGTTTAAATATTCAGTTGGATGTGTAATTTTTGTTTTATATATTTTCCCAGGTATTGGAAGCCCATTATATAAATCTGGATAGTCAGGCACTGAACATTCTTCCCAACACCAATCTTCCTCTTAATTTGCCAAAAGTTCAGCATCAGCCTTTACAGAATTTCTCAATAAAGGACCAGCATCTATTGAAGCCTCCACCAGTTATGGGAGCAAGTAAGTGATTGTTACATAGTTATATATTTAGACTTCATAAGTTACTGTGCATGAAAGGTTTATTCACTTGAAAATAATGACAGTTTTAGAAATCTACATGAGAAACAATTAAATAATGCTTTGTATTGAAAGTTATTTTTTGTGTTCCTATTTGACATCTTGTAATTTCAAGAGATTATTCGTTGACAGATTTGGCATTTGGCCTAATGGTTTACTTTGTGCAAGTTGTAAGTTTGAATGAGTTGAGAGGCCTGTAGTTTACATAATTATTTTGTGTAACAGTGCAGTAGCATAATATAGAAAATCAGAACCAATGCTTTGATACTAGTTTGTGCTGTGTGCCTCAGTAAAAAATTGATTAAAACAATGGAAGCAGTTAAATATACCCAAGTGTTTGAATCACAGAAATTCCTGTCCAAAACAGCCACACACTAAAGCGACAAGTGGCAAAATAAACAGATGAGTAGGACACCAAAACATACACAGAAGAGCAACAATAAACAAAATAAACACTTGAGGAAAGCCAGGCCTTAAGCACACAGCACAAAAGAACTAAAATTTAATGTAGAGTGGCTTTAAATTGAAATCAGCCTTACTGTGACACTTCAAAAATAGTGAGAATTCCCCGAGGATAAACTAGAAATAATAAGACATTGATTTGTGGTTTGTTAACCGATTAGTTTTTTATTACTTGTTATTTAAAAGTTTTCTTTTCAAATTGAAGCAAACAAGATAATATAACATTGTTTTAATAAGTTGATAGGCATGCATACAAGAAGTTGAAGTGATTTGTTTAAGTTATGTGCTATTGATAGAACTTATGAATGGGGTACCCTGCACATTGTTTAATTAGGAAAGTTACTATACAAAGTTTAAATTATTAATAACTGTTAAATTATTTTTAAATTTCAATTCCACATAAGAAATTAATATTGTACTTTTTATAAAACTAAATTGTCTATCAGTATCATGACGTGTATCGTCTATAAAATGTCTTAATCCTTGGAGAAATAATAATAAAAAAATAGAAGTAACAGACTTAGCTGAGACGAGGGTCAGTTTCGGTACAAGTGTTGTTATTGAGAGCTGGAATCATGCCGAAAAGCAAACATATGCACTGCTATAGCTTCCACTATCCTCAGGGAGATGTAAACTAGGCAAACCCCAGGCGAAGCTAAGTAGTCAAGGTATGCAACCAAGATTAACTCCATAACTTTCAATGCGCCCAAAAACGGGTAACTACTAGGACCCTCACTGTAACACAGTGAGCAAGGAAATTAAAATAATCTTTGAAATCTGAAATGGCTGGGGACGAAAACAGTTAAAGAAAATAAAGAAACTAGTACTTACCTTGAGGGATTAAGATATCACATCACAAAATATAAATAAACTATGCAAACCACAGTTCTACAATGATTCTACATTGACTACAAATTTACTGCGTGGGTTGACAAAAAACTACTCCATAATTGATTGCTTATGTTCTGAAGAACATCACCCACAAGCACACACCACAGCGGTATGTCATGCCTCTTATCATTGATGTGCAAAGAGTGTTTGAACACTGCTAAGAAGATGGACAAGATGTAGGAGGTCAAGTCTACTCAGGTTAGTTACAAAGTTACCACTGCATGGCAGGGGCATTGTTACATAATGAACGAGTGGACTGTAATAAACTTAGGATGCAACATTTACAGTTGGATACAAAAAACGAACGAGCGAATACACCAGCACAACCACTCACCGCCATGTCGGTTGTTACACTGTATTTTGTTGGCTGGACAAGGGACGCCAACCAAAGTCGTAGCAGCGACAAGGCTGCCAACTCCCACAAACAATGTTGCCACTCTCAGCATCCCAGAAGCAGGAAATTCAAATTATGTGTCTCTTCTTTATACATTATATAAAATTTACAAACAATTTACAAGTCTGAAACATCCCCACCACCTTGAAATAACTATTTTAACTCCTCGCATGGCAGTGGGCAGAGTTTCACTGCAGGACACTTCAACAATTCTGCAGCACAGCGCACTGTGGCCACACGGGAGATCCCATCCTTGCCTGGGTGGAGTTATACTATGCGGCCAAGTTGCCATTGCAGCTGAGCCAGTCGATCATCCCGTATAGTTACCAGTTGGTTGGGGGCGAGGCCTCTTCTCGTCCCGTGCCATTTTGGGCGCTGCTGCATGGTGTGCAAGTAGTCCTTACTCCAATGCTTCCAAAAACTCTGATGAATTTGCTGCACAAGTTGCAAACGCTGGAGTCTGTTCAAAGGCACATCTCGCATGTCTCGTTCAGGAACAGCAACCAGGTGTTCAAGAGTTAAAAAGTGCCCAGGTGTTAAGGCACTCAAGTCGTTCGGATCAGAGCTCAACGGCCACAATGGCCTAGAATTCAAAACTGCCTCCACTTGAACCAGGACTCTATAAAACTCCTGAAAAGTTAAGATCTGATCCCCAATGACCTTGTGTAGATGGATCAACAGATTTTACGCCTTCCTCCCAAAGGCCACCAAAATGGGGTGAAGTAGGTGGGATAAAGTGCCACATGATGCCCAGAGAAGAGAATGTATCTGTGACACTAGTTTGATGAGCATCGTAGGACAGAAGGGTTTGCAGTTCCTTGAAATGATTATAGGCTCCGACAAAATTGGTCCCACAGTCACTATAGATGTCAGACGCTCGACCTCTGCGACCCACAAAGCATTTATATGCAGCTAGAAAGGCGGCTGTAGACAGATCTGAAGCCAACTCCAAATGAAGCGCTTTTGTAGCACAGCAAACAAACGCAATTAGGTCCTTGGTCTTGGAGCCTTGCGCAGACAACTTGACTTTATTGTGAAAGGGCCTGCATAGTCAACCCCTACTTTCAAGAAAGGCTTGGCTTCCTGGACTCTCAGAGCAGGTAATCAGCCCATCACTGGCTGACAAGGTGAAGGCTTGGCCCGGAAACACCGTAAAATCTGCCAAAATCCAATATTGCTCACGCAGTATACCCTGTAATGCCTGCAGTCCATGATGGTGATTCTGCTCGTGGTGGTGCCAAATGACCAAACTAGTGAACCAGCGGTGTTTAGGGAGCAACACTTGGTGTTTGTGATGAAATGGAAGGTTGGATTGATGCAGCCTACCGCCAACTCTGATCAACCCAGTTTCATCCAAGAAGGGAGCAATCCTCCAAAGCTGCTGCGATGTGACTTGACCCTTCTGTAGAGCAGACAGATCCTCCTTGAACAAGACTTCTTGAACGTGACTAAGATACAACTGCAATGACTTATTGAGTTCTGCTGTACTTAAATCTCCCTTTAACCGATCCGACACCTCAACCGGGGTATTGTGACTGAAGCGACACACATAAGCAATCACCCGAAGAAGCTTGGTTAGGCGACTGAAGCGAGCCATATGCATGGCTAATCCGTCAGGCTCAACAACAACCAACGTATGTAGCCTTTGTTCCTCCTGTACAGCTTGATGAACTGCCTCATTCATAGGTTGACTGGATGGCCACCGTTCCATAGGATCATTTAACCAGGCTGGACCTGTCCACCACAAGGGATGCCCATTGAGTTGGCAACAAGCCGTGAAAGGCACAGTCGGCTGGATTGTCTTCTGACCTAACATGCTTCCAACCTTCTGGAGAACTGAGAGACTGAATATCACACGGTTGGCAACAAATTATTTTAATTGGTGAGGAGAAGTCTTCAACCAAGCCAACATCACCTGTGAATCGGTCCAGGCAAATGTTGCCGAAAAGGAAAGTTCAACATAGAGCTCCATGACATGATGTAGAAGGTGGGCCAATAACAAGGCCCCGCAAAGTTCTAAATGTGGCAAGGACACAACTTTGACAGGGGTAACCTTGGATTTAGCTGTAACCAAATATGTGATTACTTCATTGCCAGGGCTAGATACACGTAAATAGACTGCTGCAGCATACCCTACCTCTGAAATATCAAAAAATGTGTGGAGTTGGTACGAACAGTCATCCTTTCCTTTAACAAGTCTTGGAATGGCAAGTGACGACAGAAGTGGAAGCTCCTCATTGAACAGACTCCATCGCTGGACTATCTCTGGGGATGATACATTATCCCAGTCCTACTATTTTAACCAGAGAGCTTGGATTAGATGCTTGACAAACAGAACAACTGGTGCAAGCAAACCTATAGGGTCAAAAATCCCAGCAACAGCAGAGAGAATGTTTCGTTTGGTGGCAACCCTTGAACTGCTTTGGGCCCTGTAAGAAAAGTGTCTGTGTCAGGATTCCACACCAATCCAAGAAACTAGACAGTGAGACATCCACATCTTCAGTAGGCAGCCAATCTAGCAGCACGGTGTGGTTACTCACAAACATCCTTAACTTGAAGCCCCCCATAGCAAACAGAGTGATCAATTCCTGTTGAAGTATTAGAGCAGACTCAACTGAGTTCGACCCGGTGACTATATCCTCCACGTAAGTATCAGACTTTAGGACTGCTGATGCTACAGGAAAACTTTCTTGTTCTTCATCTGCAAGCTGCTGCAGTGTGCGGAGTGCGTGGAAAGGTGCTGAGGCAATTACATAATTCACAGTTCTTAAACGAAAATCTTGGATAGGGTCCATCTCACAGAAATGCCAGACAGTTCTCTGAAAATCGCAATGCTGCGGATGAATTTGAATTTGACGATACATATGTTGTATGTCCGCAGTGAAAACAATTTCGTGGAGTCTGAAAGACAACAACAAACTCACAATGTCCCTTTGAAGTTTAGGACCAGTCAACAAAGTATCATTTAGTGATTTACCCAATGATTCCTTTTCAGAAACATTAAACACCACTGTGAGCTTGGTGGTGGAGCTCTCTGGTTTTATCACACAGTGGTGAAGGAGATAGTAGACTGGGGAGGTGGCTGCAACTTGTGCTCCCTGAAGTTTCTCCATGTGCCCACTGTCTAAGTAGTCCTGCATGAAATCTGAGTACAACTGTTTCAACTTGGAATCCTTTCTCAATCGTGTCTCTACACGAAGCAAACGGCTGACATTCTGAGGTCTGGTCAAACCAAGTGTGGGTGTGGATAACTGAAATGGCAACGAGACTGAGTATCTGCCTTCACAGTTCCTAGTGTGAGTCTCAACGAAATGTCTTTCGCACTGAACATCCTCAGCAGCCATTTGTATGGTTGGTGGGTATTCTTCTATTTCCCAAAACCACCTCATAGTCTCCGGCAAAGATGGCATTGTAAGGAGCGAGATGCAAAATTACTCAGTACACGAAGAACTCTGTTGCTTGACACTCCCCATCAGAATCCAACCGAAAACAGAATCCATCGCTGACAGAGAACCATCCAGTTTGCCTCCCGTTAACAGCTGCAGGAACAACTCAGCTCCGATGAGGAGATCAATGGTGCCTGGTGTATCAAATGTTGGATCTGCCAAATTGAGATGGGAAACATCCTTGCGAACTTCCTGTGAGAGTTTTACAGTAGGCAACTGGTGTGCAATCTTAGGCAATACAAAGACATCAACAGCAAAATGCAGATTCTTGCCACGAGGTGCAATTACAATTGAACTACAGGATTTAGTGACATTAATTGTGGTGTTGGACAAACCATGAACCACCAAATCAGCTCTTTTGCGAGGAAGTCCCAGCCTTTGCAGACAGTTTTCTGTTATAAAACTGGCCTGACTTGCTGAATCCAACAAGGCACAGGCACCAACACGATTTCCAAATTCAGAATGTGGACCTGTGCTGTAGACAATAAAACAGTCGACCTTGAACGTGTGACAGGTGTCGCAGCCGTGAGACTAGAGTTTTGCTCAACATCATGGGAAGGGGAACTGGGTTTCGAAGACCCATCAGGTTTCTGAGAATCAACAGTGGTTTTAAAATGCAATAATGATTGATGTCTAGCACTACAGTGATGACACAATGACTTGGAAGGACACCTTTAGGCAACATGCGAGTCAGACAAACAGTTGAGGCACAACTGACGTTCCTTGACGACCTGAAAGCAATTTGGTGGAGATAGTGCCTGAAAATCTGTACATTTATGTAGTGCATGCGGACCCTTACACATATTACACAGAGTCTGAGAGGTTAACAAACAGTTTCCAGCGTCTATCTTTTAATTGCTTGCCGTTAACTCACACAATGACACTTAGAAGCCCTAATATGGAAAAAACTCTTGTGGCAGTATTGTGCAAAATATGTTAGTTTTCATGTTTTGTACTTGGAATGTTTCCAACCAACTGCTCAGCATGTTACTCAAAACCACAATAGCTTTCTTTTTTTTTCATGAAAATATGTGGGTCTAAAATGTCAACTGCCATCTAGCCAGAAAGGTCGTAGTTTGTTTGTGTGATTGATGATGTTGAGTCCTTTCTGTCCTTTGCACTTTCCTCGTGAGTGATTGAACTCGTGGACGTAATGAGTTTGGTCTATGCCTGGGTGTTTGTTTGTGTGTGGTCTTGTGCATAATACAATACATAGTAACTTGCCTCGAGTGATATAAACAGATTCCAGTTGTTCCCTCGTCCTGGTGCGCAGTCCTTTATTGTGTCATTATACACCCTTCAGTTTAACTTCCCTTTGTCTTATTTTTCATGTAAGTCTATGACTCTCTATGATGTGACCTAAATTTGACAGTGTGGCACTTGGTAGTTTGTATCACAAGTTTGTATGAGGCAAGCCTTTCTACCACTAATCCTAGGTGCCTGATGTCCTGATTGTCCAAGTATGCCATCACAAATTCTCCAATTTAGCTCGTTAGTTTTCTGGCCATCAGTGCTGAAATAATGATGGCATATATTTAATGTTGAACTCTGAACTGAAATTGTTCCCATACTGGTGTGGAAAACACTGTCTTGGCCCTGTCTTGTAACCTTAACGTAACCTGCCAGTAACGTAATTTGAAGTCTTTTCTGAAGAATAACATGTATGTCACCAAAACTCCCAAACTGATTTTCTGGTTGAGAAGGATTGCATCACAGCTTTCAGTCAGCAATACTCAGGGTAGTTTTTTCTTAGGTACAGAAAAATTTTTATCATTGAAGTTGCAAGTGGTTGGCTTGATAATGCTCTCAGGTAACAAATGGGCTACCTATTTGTGAATGACTGTGTGTGCTTCAACCCTGTACTTATATGGCTCTTTTGTATTCTGCTGCTTGTCCCATGTCTGTTGTAATGTTGTATGGTATAATAGCATGTAACAGATGTGATGATGTGAATTCTCCCTGTAATTCCCTAATTACATTGTTAAGTCTGTTCATAAACTCATTAGGAACAATATTTTACAGGTCATGTAGATAGACTAACTTGGATGTTAAAGTTTCGGACTCATCCACTTTGAAGAATGTCCTGCAATTTCTTATCCCAGGTGGATACAGCGCTTGGCCATCTTATTAATTGCCTCCTGTTACACCAGCTAGGGGTGGCCGAGCACATTGTTTAACAGGCCATCCCTCATGATGGTGGGCTGGGTGTCAAGTTTGCTATGACCTCTGTGTAGCACAGTGCCATGTTATGTCCATTTAACACCATTGTGTCACCCTTGTGATCACCAGGTTTCAACATACAAAACTCAGAATGAACATTCAAGAACCAGAAGTATGTAATATATTACATTTAATATACAATTGACACTTCATCATATGTTAATGGAGTTCATGTAATATGCTCCTACTCTATGGGAGCCATCACTGCTCTACAGGCATTTAACTTTGCTGCATGCCTCCCTGAAAGTAAACAAACACACATTCTGCACATTTGGCACTAGAAATGATCTTAAAATGGTGTTTGTGCCCAGGCTTTAATCACAATAAAGGTTGGCCTATTTATCTGTGGTGGCCAATTTACTTATCACACTTTGGCTGGCACTGTACACATTTTACACTGAGGGAGGACAGGTGGGGCATGGAGCACATTTGTTGCTGCCATCCATTCTAAATTTGATAATGCATATGTATATTTGGGGAAGTTATTGTTAATAGTTCAAAATAGTAACCTCACACACTTCTAATGGCAGGTTGTATGTAATCCTCTTTACCTGATAACTTAAGCAAATCAACAGTATTTACTGTCTCTGAATCTGTTGATCCATTTTGAAACACAGTTTTAATAATTTTATTAAAATAAATGTTCACAAGAATATATTCGGTTAACAGTTTAATGCTAGTACCCCATGGTTACATGGTTACATCTCATTATATGCAAATAAAATAACAGGCATGCATATGTAAGTTATTTCTTTAAAGTTGGCAGTTAACATGCCTCTTTACAAAAATAACCCCTATTTATAAATGATTGTATGCTGAAAATGTGTATTACTTAAAAAAGTTATTCAAATTCAATATAGATTTCAATTGTGAACTTCACTTCTCGGTTGTAGTCGTATCACAGTCATTTATCTCCAAGGCATTTTGGAAAATATTGCCACCTCCATCTTCAGGGTGAAGTCACAGAAGTTGGGAAGAGTAACAACAGTGATGCGGCTACAACCCAAAAGCCAAGATCTTTTAGACAACATCCGCAAAAGCATGTAAACCTTATTATAGATTTTAGTTGTATTCTGTCAACTTTTGAGTGTTTGTGGATGTATGCATGTTATGCCGGTATATATTTACATGTGTTTATGTATGAATATGTATGTGCTGTGACTAATAACATATACTTTAGAATAATTGACAGAAGTAGCATCACTTGGTTTAAACATATCCATGAAGTTGACATTTCAAATCTTTAGAAATTTTTGTAATTGTTCATAAAAATCAGATATATTTAGCCCTTGAAACTTTTTGTTTAAGATGAAAATAACCAATATTTTAACTGTGTTCTCTCTTTTGTTGTGCCCCTTCCTAGTTTGATTTTGTATGTGCTGACAAAATATTATGATTGAGTTATGGTTGCCCATGTCTAATTTAATGTTTTCTGTATTAGTGGTGAAATCGAGACAACGGGTGCTGTCACCAGAAAAAATTTGACTTTGTCTTATTGTAGAGAATCAAGTCTGCAACCAAAGAGCTTTTGAAAAAGTATTTGTTAGTCCTGTAACTACAGTGCTTGTACTATTTAGTAAGTTTTTGTTGTTGGCTGGTGATTGATGTTTAGTATTTGTTTTCTTTTAATTTTTCAGAGAAAACATTTTTTCTTCCTGATAAATTCGGCTTAGGGTTTTGTTCACAATGTTATGAGCCTATTCTAAGCCTTTCCCTTTTTTGTCAAGTTAGTTTTGTGGTTACTGCTTTGGCTTTAATGATGTAATTTTTTCTGTTTAGTTGGCGGTTTTGGGAGGCGAGCTTCTGATGGAGGCGCAAACCTACAGATGTTTTTCAGCAGACAATCAGAAGGGCTGTGGAGCCATCCAGGAAGTCAGGAACAGATACAGATGGTATTATCAATTATTTTAATTAAAAATTTGCTTTGGTGCTTGCTGAGAGTAGTTTTGTTTAAAGTTATAATGGCCTTGGGCATTTTATATATTTAGAGTTTTCGGCCTAAATTAATTGTGAGAATTGAAATACTTAAAATCTTTTATTTGTAAATTTAATTTTGAACTTACTGTAATACTGTTATCATAGATCAATTACAATTGTAACACATATTTAGTTTTCTCAAACATACATTACACAGATATTTGTTTTGTAAAATGCTCTCTCACAGATTTTGCTACATTTACTATAACACCAAAAATATTGTTTTCTTGAAGTAACTTAAGTATAATAATGAAATGCCATTGGAGTGTTGATACTGTTTTAATACTTAATTATTGCACTGAATGTGGGGGCATGTAGAAACATAATACATGACCAATGTCCTAATTTAAACATACTGAACTTTTCTCTAACTGGTATTTGGCCAGTCGGAATCTAGCAAAAGGAATGTGGGTCAGGGAATTATTGCTGTGAATACCTGACTTATTTATGTAAATGTTGTAAGTTGGTTGAAAGATGGTGTAGAAAACTACAGAGCCCCTAAATTTAACATAGTGCAGGAGTGCTGTTGTGCGAAGCCAGTGCTTTTCAAATAAGTAAGGCTAGGGAAGAAGTTTTTATTGTACTATTTGCACTAATTTACTGGTATCGAATTGTGAAAGTTAACCTTTCTGCTCTTTTTTATTTTGTGTTTACTTTCGTATCGCAAATTGAAGGCACCTTCATTTTAATGGTATCTACGTATCATTTCACCAAGGAAACCTAGCACACAATACACACTCCAATTTGATCTTTATTCCAACTAACCTTACACTACTGTTATTATTTCCAGAAACTTTATTATTCCAATATCTTACATTGCACAAGTACTTTTATTTGTTTGCATAGTCAGAAATTAACTAGTCTTAATATGAAACCCAATATGATATAGGTAAAAAAGTTAAACAGTGTTAGTATTCAACATGTCACACATACTGAATAACTATTTGAGGAGCAAACATTCAAAACAAAACATGTCCAAAAATCCGCAAAAGCATTGAACACCTTTTATTCATAAAATCAAAATACTGTACCATTGGATATGGCATGATTCTTCTTAGTAACAGTTATAATATTCCAATTTTTTCAACTTCCTCCGCAACTCGATAAGTTGGACATGTTTGATTTTGAATGTTCGCTCCTCATTTACGAATTTGCATAACACTATTTCACATAGCAATACTGGCATTTTGTGATTCTCTATCACTCTTTCGTCAGTATATTTTCCATGGATCTAATTAACAACTAGGGCTCATACTAAAGGTGCAAGGAGTTGCAGCACCACACATGTATTCCAAGTTCCTCAACCTGCAAACCCATCCTTGAAATTAGCATACATATTTTATTTACTTTTTAAATTAACCTAAACAAAATTTCACAGGGTAAGTGTTTGAGCAAATTTTTTTTCTTTTGGGAACCAGTTTACTACAAAGTTTGAACCAACCATAGCCCAAACATACCTAAATTGTGGTTTGTTTACGCTCGTATGAAAGGCAGTTTTTTTGTTTCCCATGGTCCTGTTTTAGTGGTACGTCATCCTTAGCAACATTACCTTACATTTTATATCAAGAAGTAAAATAGACCCACTTGTTGACTTTTGAGCACAGTTCCATTATAATATTAAAGGAAGTTAAATGAATATAAATTATATATATTATATAATTAAAATTGTACTCTCCAATACTGGTGTGGTAGCCTATAGTAAATGTTGTACTTAAAAGAACCTACATTTACAACCCTCATAAAGATTGCCAGATTTATGTTAATTCTGTTAGTTTACACTTTGCCCAGCTTCAGCCTGTCTGTACCGCAGAAGGAATTTAAAGCATAAGGTCAGATGTTCTGCATGCCTGCTGAGATTCTCTACAGAGTAATAATAGCAGTGCTTTCCATGTGTTGTTTGACAACCTGTGGATGTAGTTTAAATATGAAAACTGAAGTGTGAATTTGTCAATATGAATTAGGATTATTAATTTGTAAAACATTCTTAAAGTGTGTGTATGTCTGTGTATGTGGATGTGTGTGTGCTTGCATGTGTGTATTTGGCTATGGGTGTGTGTCTGTGCATGTATGCATGCATGTATACATGCTGTGACGTGCACTGGCACGCAGCCCAAGTTTATACAATGTGGTTATTTTAATTTTTTAGAATATTTGATTGAAATATTTTTTATAACATAATTTTATTTTTCCAAGTTAAATCAACTGAGAAGTATGTCAGGGCTGTATACTGTGGGATCCAAAATGTTAATTGGGGGTGCTAATAAAAATATTTAAATTTAAATTTTATTCAAAATTTAAATTTAACTGCTAATTAGAACTTGGAAGTTTAGTCAATTTTACAGGGCAATTTTATTTGTTTTATACCGTGTTTGGATTAATTTTAAAGAGAATTTAAATGTAAACAATTTTTCTAAGTAAATTTTTCTTGTTTTTGGCTTCATTTGGAAATGTCAGTTAGGCTCTGAGCTCACCTCCTCTGGAATTTGATTACATAGCTGCCAACACTTACAATTTTCCCTTACAATGTACAATTTTGTTTCCTATTGTATGGTTGTACGATTCATGTGAATTATTGTACGATTTTCAAGCTTTACAATTTTTTCCCAGTTTGGTTAATTCATATTAAGAAATCTGGTACTGAAATGTATGTACCAGCTTCTGGTAAGTCTGTGATATTATCAAATTCGCACTTATCAAAACCTGCAAGTTCTGCCATATCCGACTCCAAAGAAACAGTAGGAGCAATATTACTTACGTTCCCTGCATCTTCGGTATGTACTGGTACTGTATCATCTAAACAGCCTTCGTTTGAGTTTCTTGCAAAATCAGCTGGTAAATTACACACAATATTAATATCCTTTTCGCAACTTACGTCTGGTTGGATTAGGACATTTTCACCAACTCCTTTTGCTTTTCTGGGTTCGGTAACACTATTTCATGCTGTTTTAAAGGCTCCATAGCTACTATTTTAATCCCATGACTTGATATTTTCTTAAGTAGGCTTACACAGAAAACATTTAAGCAAACAACATCGTAACTCGTTTCATGCCATAGAGGTACAAAAATTTAATCGCATTAAACTTATTCAAATTCATGGTTAAAAATCAATTAGGTAAACAAGCAACAACAGGCTTGCCAATGTGACAAAAACATTTTTCTTTGAATAATAAACTTTGCAAAACTTTGGATAAAGTTTAAATAAAAAAACATTATTTACACTATTAAATAATAATGTAATTAATTTCAACATGCGTTAATGTTCTTACTGCACAAATAAATTATGTCCAAACATATAATTAACCTAAACAAACATTTGTAGCGCAGTTGTAGTATGTCCAATCACCTAGGACATGCAATATACGTGCACTTAAAACCATAGTATAATTTGTGCACAATTATAGTATGTTCTTTTGCTGGGACCTACAGTACTTGTGCTTGATATTTGATTTTTAAGGACATACAACGAAAGTTAAGATCTTATTATTTTACTACCGTAGTTTTGGGAACTAGCGTGCTTCATTTATAGCCATTGTACTATATTATTCATTACAGAGTACTGTATTATTCACGCATCATACAAACGTAACCCGAACTTTGCCGAACACACCCGATCAATTGTAGTTGTCTTCCTGGCTAAATGGCCGCAGTGGTTCGTGCGAACAAAAGTCACGAGACTGTTTTAATTTTAGGTGGCTTTCCAGTTTATCATTTCCGTGTAGTAATTGCTCAAGAACACACATCAAATCTTGTGAACCGAAAGAAACTATCGATTAATACTTATTTTTACAGCCAGTATTGAAGCGCACGTCGTAGTTGCGTAGTGTTTGTAAACGTGATTTTTGCCAATCTTAAATGTTTCATTTGGTTATTGTGGGGCCGTATTTTAGTGTGGATACTTGTATCAACGTCTTATATTTAATAGTCGTAAAAGGTACGAATGTTGCAACCTTCATATCTGGGAAATACAGTTTTGCTGATTTTACAACTACAATTTTATATAGTTGCCAAACCATGCGGATATTAAAAAAATCTTAATAAATTTAAAGTATGTGGTGTTAATATTGAATAAGAAATTAAATACTCTCACATCTGCATGTTCAACTATGTACAATTTATTTCTCAAATCCACAGCATTCGCAGTGTTGGAGAGTTGTGGTTAGATATGCCAAGTGTTTTTAAATTGCCTAATTTGCTCTCTGTAAGAATTTTTTGTGCATTTATGGAACTGTGAAAGAGAATTTAAAAGCTGTGTTACCAGAAATCGTAAAGTAGGGCCTATCTATTGGTGTATTAAAATCGGTGACATTTGTAAACTTGCAGAAACCAAAACTATCTATACTAGGTTTGTTTAGATTTGTATGAATATTACAATTATGAGCAGTATTTATGATGGTACAACAAAGTTAGCCTACTGTAAAATACGTTCAGTAATTTTCCTGTAAATTTTTTTTCGTTATAATAGCCGTAAGGAGGCTATGTAATGTTAGCCATGATTACAACATATGAATAGTAGTCAAAATTTGAGCTAATTTTATTAATTGTTCAGCATGGTCTAAATTTATTTTGCATACAACATGTTGACATGTTCACAGTGTAGTATTTTCTTTAAAATATAGCCAAAGTGTTTTAGTTTGATGGCATTTACATACACAGAACATGTGAAATGCAGCGACTCGTTTACACACAATTTTACTCATTTTGAAAATTGTACAATTTCTAAATCCTTGAGGTTGGCAGCTATGTGATTGATCTGAAAGGTCTGAGTTCAGGCGCAAGGAGGCATGTACAGAGGTGTGCAGGCATGCAGCTCGGTCAGCAGGTAGCTTCATGGGTGGTAGTGCCATGTGCAACCAAGCTCTGGAAATGTCATGGTCCACGGAACTATTTGACAATTTGATGACTCAGTAGGTCCCCAATTAAAGAAACTAATGAAAATTTTGTGGTTACTGTGTGGTGAAATGCTCTTTAAAATTGCCAGTATGTCAACGTAAATTTCTATTACCAATGTCAATTGACCATTATTTAAAAGGAAGTTGGATCCTGGTGTATCACTCTGCCATGTGACTTCAACAACGCACGTTCACCACAAAGTAGGGGGCAGTTTTGAAAAGATGGCTGGGCAGTGCGGAAGGCGTGAAATTGCAATAATGAAGTGGGGCTGTGCTGGGAAACCAAAGAGACGCTGGCGCAGTTTGAGACAGTCTTTATTGTCACTTTGTATTTTATTCAGTTTTATACTTACATTATTAGGGGTGAAGGAAGTCGGGAAAGAGCGACTATTATGTAGTCGGATCACTTGTATATTGAGCTGAACTCAAGTACGCAAGCTATTCTGTGGCTAAATTTGCGGTAGTGTGTAGCCAAATTTTTTTTTTGTTTGTTATTGAATAAATTGTGCGTTCATTGTTTACTTTTTTCTAAGCCGTAGTAGCTCGGTACCGGAGAATTGAAAAAATGTATCTTACAATGTCATGTTATAAGCAAATGCCATTCTGTGAAAATATAGAGAAGTGCAGATCAGCAAGTATTCAATTTTATTTGTGAAAGTTTTCCACTTAACGTGAAGGATTTCTTGAAGATATTGTCCGTAATGTTAAGGTTACAGTTTAATTTAACTCAAGGACGTAGTGATTTCATCACTAAGCACCAGGACAAGTACAAATCAGACACTTAGCTGCCAACAGCATTTTAGCAAACGTGACCGTCCATCATCATTCAGCTCTAGGGGTGGCAGTTGAGATGGCAGCCACATCATATCGAAAATTGGCGGCCCAGAACAGGGACAGTTCCACTCATCTGCCTGGTAAAAATCAGCGGCTGCTGTGTCACAACGCAAGTGTGTGTATATATTTTTTGACACTAACAAAACTAATTCAATGCATTTTTAGATTTTGAATTGACAAAGTATTGTCTGTATTAAGAGCAAAAAAAATCAATAAAAGGTAGTTGGTGATGAGACGGAAAGGAGGGAGGACCTGTGTGTGGTGAGTGATATGTGATTCAGTGAACCTTCGATAACTCATATTAAAAGGAGGAAGAAGCTGTCCGAGTTACAATTTGTCCATATAATCGATAAGCTTCTGGGGTGACAGGGTAATCAGTCATTAATCACAAAACACTTAATTGGTACGCTATATTTCTAGAAGCAAAAAACAGGTGGTAATAAATAAGTACATAACAATTTTAGCAAATTATGGGAGGGTCATAGTGAGGAAATGATCACTGAAACGTGGAGGCCTATAAAAGAATGTTATGGAATATTTGTACACTTAATTTACTAGTTTTATTACAATTATGCTGTTCATCATAACCACTATAACATTAAGTCATTTTAAATTTTGATAGGTTTGTTTACATTTATACTTGCTGTTGTTATTTTGTATTTTAATTATAATAAATTAATTTCAGTTCTCACTTAATAATTTGAAATTATTAAAATTTTGCCGGATACTGATTTAACACATTTGAATTAATTTTCATACAATGACATTTGTTTTTTAAGTTACAAATTTGTACAGTGTTTTTTTTTTTTTTTATTTTATTTTAAAGGTACACTCACATAAAACTTTCAGTTATTTTGTTGACATTAATTTGTCTAATGATTTTTTTATTTTTTATTTTGGAATATTAGACTTTCAAGTGACAGTTTGCTTTTTTGATTTTTGAGTGTCCATGTGTTTTAGTTTGTAATTTTTTAAATGCAGACTGATCAAACTGTTTAATGCAATAAAATGGCAAACTTTCAGTGCTAAATTAGCTTCAGATATTTGTGCCTTAGTTCTTTACTTTAAACTGTGAATTCATTTTACCCATTACATGGTCAACATGCAGTACATTGAATGAATGACCCAAGTTGTAAACTAAAATAAAACTTAGTTGAAAATTTTTAATTCTGTAGTCCACTCACCAAATATGTACAGCGACAGAAAAGTATTTTCAACTGATTTAATGAAAATAACATATCAAAATAATTTGGAGCTTGGTATCTCTTCATAAACAACTGTTACGTAGTTAATAACAATAACAAAAAGAGATAGTTCAATTAAATTAACATACTAGTTTATTTATAATGCAGAGCTGCCAACTCTTACGATTTTTCTGTACAATGTACGATTTTGTGCCCTATTGTACGGTTGTACAATTCAGGTGAATTTTTGTACTATTTTCAAGCTTTCTTATTTTTTTCCCCCGTTTGGTTAATTCATATTAAGAAATATGGTACTGAAATCCCGTAATTTTGGTACCGAACATGTCTTTAGCTCTGACTTCCAGTGTCGTATATAATAAAATAAACTTTAATACCCTAGTTTCGGGAACTAGCGTACTGCATTTATAGCTGTGGTACTATATTATTCACTACAGAGTACCACATTATTCACGCATCGTACAACGTAACCCGAACTTTGCCGAACACTCCAGATCGATTCTAGTGTTGTACTGGCTAAATGGCCGTCATGACTCGTGGAAACTAAAGTCACGAGACAGTTTTAATTTGAAGTGGCTTTTCAGTTTACCGTTTCCGTGTAGTAATTGCTCAAGAACTCGCATTAAATCTTGTGAACGGAAAGAAACTATTGTTTAATTCTTATTTTTCCAGCAAATATTGAAGCGCACGTCGTAGTTGCGTAGTGTTTGTAAACATGGTTTTTGGCAAGCTTAAATGTATCATGTGGTTATTGTGGCGGCGTATTTTAGTGCCCGTGCTTGTATCGACGTCGCGTATTTAATAGTCGTAAAATGTAGGAGCATTGCAACTTTTATATTTGGGAAATACAACTTTTTACAATTACATTTTTTATAGTTGCCAAACCGTGCAGATGTTAAAAACTGTTCAAAAATGTTAAGTATGTGGTATTAATATTGTATAAGAGATTATAGATGGTTCGGGATAAAGTGAGCACTCACAAGAGCCCTGCTAATTTCTGTTTTCAGCAAATTCGGAATATTTCTGCGTGTAATGGCTAACGACTTGAAATGTATTACCTCTCTGGACACGTTACTTGATGTTCGCGCGTCTAAGATAAATTATGAAGTCGGTAGTAATCTATATAGTCTGATAAGAAAAAGTTTATTTATTGTATAGAACACAAATATGTCGATTTCATGTGACTTTATTTCAGTGCTGTTGCATTTAAATGAGAAAATACACGGAACTATATTCTGCAATTCGCTGCCAACCATACAAAGTGTAAGGTAACTATTAATAATATTGAAATGAATGAAGTAACAGTGGTGATTTTTTTCAAAGGTTTAATCTTTAGTGCTCACTTTATTTCGAATGACCTATAAATACTCTCACATCTGCACGTTCAACGATGTACAATTTATTTCTCAAATCCTTAGTATTTGCTGTGTCATAGAGTTGTGATTAGATGTGCCAAGTGTGATTAAATAGCCTAATTTGCACTCTGCAAGAATTTTTTGTGCATTTATGGAACTGTGAAAGAGAATTTAAAAGCTGTGTTACAAGAAATCGTAAAGTAGGCACCTATCTATTGGTGTATTAAAATAAGTGAAGTTTGTAACTTGCAGATGCCAAACCAACCTATACTAGGTTTGTTTAGGTTTGTATGAATACTAAAATTATGAGCAGTATTTATGGTGGTACAACAAAGTAAGCCTACTGTAAAATACATTCAGTAATTTCCCTGTTAAGTTTGTTTTCTTTATAATAGCCCCATGGAGGCTACGTAATTTTAGCCATGAACACAACATATTGTGAGGTACTTGGCCTATACCCACCCATTTATTTTTTCTTCCGATTGGGGTATTATGCGCTATTGTAGTTCATTTCTGGTATTAACATAAATTTCAAGACTTATAACTTAAGGGTATTTATATTAGATTTCCGGCGTCAGCATAGGCCTAATGGGATCGCGGGGTGGCTTGTGAGCAATGGTCTGTGAAAAGTGTAAAGAGGCAAATGTAGCCCGGCGGCGAATGGCCCAGCTTACCGAGTTTAAGCGG